>APFE030966023.1:144482-174770 GCA_000404065.3 Pinus taeda | reverse complement strand
AGGGATTCAGTTCCTAGATTAGCTCCAGGTTGTTGGGAGGGAGTTAATGCCTCCTATATTTGATGTGAGGGAGTTATGAGGCTGTTAGATTCTCTATGCTATATAACAGGCAATCATTCAGAAGATTTTCTAAGAGAGTGTGAGGATTTCTTGATGTAATCTCCAATTTGATTAATATATTCCTGATGCCTATGTTTGGTGGACGTAGCCCAAATTGGTTGGGTGAACCACGTTAAATATTGTGTTTATGTGCTTCTGCTGTGTGTTTAATTGTTTGATTGCTGTGCACCTAATCCAACAGGGTCAGTGCACTTATCAGAAGCAGAACAAATGTATAAATATAACGTAATGGAACAAAAAATTTCAGACTGTTTAACTAAATACCATCGCTATGTTTCCACCTTACTAGGGTTAAGCATGTCATATTCACATCTAAATAGAAAACTGTAGACACGTAAACGGAAACCACTAGCTACCATTTATGTAGAGGTAGAATAACATCCATGAAAAGGATTCATGCTCTTGAAGTTATGATTAAAGGCCATGTGTGCCCAATGGTAAGGGAAAATTTCCACATTTCCTCTATAATGACACCACGTTCATCTGACAGAATCCAATAAAAACCATTCATCAAATGAAATATAAAAACCATTCATAAAATGAAATATGGAAAACAAACCACAGAGGAATGGTCATCATTAAAAAGAAAGATCAAGGGCTAGGGTTTTGCTAAACCCATTTCCCATTGTTCAATCATGTTGATTTATCTTCACCCTTAATTTGAATACGGTCTGACAACCACATGAAGCCCAAGCGGTTGACAGGTGGGTGTGAAAAAGTGGCAACGCAATATTTTTTATGCAACAACCTATGGTACAATCCTTAATGTCTGATAACCACATGAAGCCCAAGCGATTGACAGGTGGGTGTGAAAAAGTGGCAGCGCAATATTTTTTACGCAACAACCTATGGTACAATCCTTAATATGAATATTGTGGAAAGTTCAATATAGTGGGTAGCATTATAATATTGGAACCCAATACAAATTAAAATGTTAATATAATTAATAAACCAGCGGAACTGCATATGTGCCCAAATAATACCATGGAGAAATGGTTACTAATATATTACCATGTCCTAGAGGAGTAAGATGGTGGTTGATTATAAAGTTATAAATTAGCATAATGATGACTATGGTAAATAATCTTAGGTACATTTTTTCTAACAAAACTTTGAGTAAAAACCCTAAATAAATTATTGAAGGTGTAACCCCTCCATTACTCCATCTATATTATAAATTGAAGAAAAAAATTGGTAGTGCTGAGGTGTGTGAAAAGTGGTTTCAGAGCCCAACTTAAAACAGAGGGCCTACACTAGATGTTCACTGTGGAAAAAAAAATAAAAATCAAATTATTTCTTTTAAAGAAAGAATGTGTTGTTACAGAAGTTTTGATAGTAGCTTATGTTAGTTTTACGGTACATAGGTTAAACAGGTCACTCAAAATGGCTGAGGAGTCTCATCTAGCCATTGTTGGGAGAGAGGATTTATACATAAAATTAGGAGAAGGTAGGACTACAAAAGATTCTGAGTTAATGTAAATGGTGAAAATTTTGAAACATGAATTGCCCCACCTTCGCAACAACAATGAACGGTTGTTGAAATCCAGTGAGGAGAAAGAACACAGGATAAGGTAACTGTCAGAAAAATCCAACCATAAAAGTGTAAAGCAAGAAAGGTTGAAGTGGAAAGAGGGAGAATCACCGTTGGAAAAATCTAAAAATGTTGAAGAGTTGGATACAACCTATTCAAAGTCACATAAGAAAAATAAAAGTTTAGAGTTGTGCCAAGAATTTTGGAAAATTAAATGTCCTATGTTTGATGAGGAAAGAGAGGAAGATCAGAAGCATGGCTTCTTAACATGATTAAATACTTTCAGGTGTATGAATATGAAATTAATTGGAAGGCCCAATTGGCTATTTACCGGCCAGATGGAAAAGCCACCTTGTGGTGGGAGGAGGCTAAAACTATATATTTGTTGGAAGAAAAATGGTGTCTTGGGAGAAGTTTCAATAGAGGTTTAAGTCCATATTTTTAAGTGAACGATATTATGATGACTGTGTGAAGGAATTCCATTAATGAAGGTTAGGAAAACTTATCTTGGACGAGTTTGTAACAAAATTTACAAACTTACTGCGGTATGTGCCCTATATTAAAGAGGAGAAGGCGAATGTGCATATATTTTTGAACTATTTACCAACACCATATAAGGACAAGATTGAGTTCAAAAATTCCAATACCATGGGTGAAGTGGTAAGGAAATATAGACTAGGTTACCAACAACTCAAAAATTCAAATGAAGGTTCTAAACCTTGCAAGAATAAGGGTAAAAACAAAATTTTGATGAATATGAAAAGATAGAAACCTGTTTATCTAAATTTTTTTGGGAAGGATCATCAAAGGAAGAAGTTTAATAAGGGAGGTGTGAATCATCCAGGTCAGTCTGACACTTGGTCAAAACCCATGGATCTAAACAACAAAAATAATATTGGAGGTAAGGATCAAGATCCATTCAAGTGCTAGGGTTGCGACAAGCCAATATATTAAGGGATTTTCCGCATAATCCAAGGTCAATCCAAAATATTCAAGCAGTGAATGAGGCAACTATTGTAAATGATGTGTCCATAAACATTCCTAGTATAAGTGTGGGATTATAAGATAGGCACACTGAGCATCAATCTACTAATATTAAGATCAAAAGTACTCTCCTAAGAAAATATGTGTCTGTTTTAATAGACTATGGGGCTATTTTAAGTTATATGAGCTCCCAAATTGTGAAAAAATGTAAATTACAATAATAAAAAATTCAAAATGCATGGTTGGTATAAGCATCCATCATTAGCAAATGAAATGTAACTCATCAAATAAGATAGTGTCCTTTGGACCTAAATGGTTATTTCACAGATGTAAATTTAAACATTCTTCTGTTAGGATCATATGATATATCAATTGGCATGAAATGGATAGAAAAATAGAAGGCTATCATAAAATGTTTAGAGAAAACTGTAAATTGTCTAGATCAAACTAGGTAACCCAAATTAATAAGGGTAAAACCAAAATTGGTATGTGTAAGGCAAATTTCAGCATTACATTTGAAAAGTAAAACAAGAAAAGGATTTCAAGTGTACATGGTGCATGTGGAAAAAGAGGAACAACAAACTTAAAAAGAAAATAAGAGACTATATCGGTCATAAGAGAGTTTCAAGATGTCTTTATGAAGAAAATTCCCCAATTACCCCTTAATAGAGATATAGATTTCTTTATCGATTTGGTACCAGGTTTTACCACCTTGTCTAGAGCCCCATATAGAATGAGTACACCAGAGCTCCTAAAATTTAAATTAAAACTACAAGAACTACTAGACAAGGGTTATACTAGACTTACTATGTCACCATGGGAGGCCCTTTTACTATTTGTTAAGAAAATAATGGTACATTTAGAATGTGCATTGACTATAGACAGGTGAACAAATTAATAATAAAAAAGAAGTATCCAGTACCTTGAATTGATTACATCTTTGACATCCCCAACCGTGATGTCCTCTGCCCATAGAAAAAATAGGAATATAATTTTCTAATAATTATAAATAATAATATTATAAAATTGATTTTTAATTAAAACAAAAAAATTATTATAAATTTAGTAATGGAAAAAATAATTATAAGGAAAAACAATTAATCAAATATTAGCTAATATAAATAAATGTTTAATAAATATTTTAAAATATCAATCTATAAGAAACATTTGAATATTTACTTCATTATATATCCAAAACTATTTAAAAAAAATCATAAATACTAATTAAATTATATTTTTATTTTAAATTATTAATATTATTATTAATTATAAAATAAATAAATCTATAAAAAACATCAAAATACTTAGTTCATTATATATCTAAGTACACAAATTAAAATACAAGAGATAACCTTACACTGATGCATTTGGCCGTTAAAAGTAATTGAGAATAACAAGGTCATGTTGCGGCACTGAGAATATGTGAGAATAAAATTCTTCTTGTGCCTTGGCACATTGTTCAACAGAAAACTTTACACCAATGGGAATAGGAACCTTCATCGATTTACTATCTTGCATATTAAACATATGCAATATTGTCTTGACATACTTCCTTTGGTTTAACCATTCCTTTTTTCTTGATCTCATTTAATTTCCATGCCCAAAATATAGTTTGCAACACCAAGATCTTTCATGGTGAATTCGAAGGACAAATGGGTCTTCAATTCCTGCACAATTTCTTTGTTATTTCAAATCAACAACATATCATCAACATACAATATCAAATAAATAACACAGCCACCAATTAATTTAAAATACACACAGTGATCTGCTTTGGTTCCGATGAAGCCAAGTCCCCATATATATGTATCAAATTTGTGATACCACATCCATGGTGACTGTTTTAACCCATACAGAGACTTTCTGATACCACAAAGCTTTCAAGTTGCTTCATGTAGACCTCTTCTTCCAGATCCCCATGAAGAGATGTTGTTATCACATCCATATGTTCTACCTCAAAATCAAAAGTAACAACAACATATAAAGGTAATATAATAGAAGCTACCTTGGAAATAGGAGAAAACATATCACCAAAATCAATTCCCAGCACTTGGGAATAAATTTTTGCTACCAACCGAGATTTGTATTTCTCCACCTTACCTTCTCATCTTCTTCTTACAAACCCATTTCTTGCCTATGGGTTTCCTTCCAACCATCAACTCCACAAGATCCCAAACCTCATTTTTGTGCAAAGATACCATTTTATCAACCATGGCCTCTTTCCAAAGTTTGTCATCCTTTGAATCTACTACTTCCCTGACATTTTTGGGATCATCATCAATAATAGATCAAGCAAAATTTGAATAGAAATTAGCTAGACTATACCTTTCTAGCTCCCTTCTTTCTCGAACTGATCTTCTCATAGCTAGAGTTTGTGGTTCTTCATCTTCTAATTCCTCTTCTCTTTTAGAGCCTAATTCCTCCTCATTTAGCTCAAACTCTATCTTCTCAGCTTCCTTTCGTAGGAATTCATGTTTAATAACATATTTCACCTCTCCAAACACCACATCGCAGATGTACACAACCTTCCTTGTTTCTAGGTTCCAAAGCTTATAAATTTTTAAACCATCCTTATACCCAATAAAGATGCACCTTTCAAATTTACTATTTGACTTGGTTTTTTTCTCCTTTGGAACATGTACATATGCATCATATCCAAATACCCTCAGATGTGAAAGAGAAGGTTTCTTACCAGTCGATACCTCTTGTGGAGTCTTATCCTCCAATGCTTATGAAGAGGATTTGTTGACTAGGTAATATGCAGTCTCCACTGCCTCTGCCCATAATGTTTGTCCTAACCCGACACCACTGAGCATGCTTCTTTTATTTTCCATCAATGTCCTATTCATTATTTCTACAAATCAATTTTGGGAGGTGTGTATGAAGTAGTCTTCTATCGTGCTATACCACACTTCTTACAGAACTCTTCAAATTCCTTCTTGCAAAACTCTCCACCATTATCAACCATCAACACATTTATCTTCTTATCTGTCTTGTTTTCCACCAAAGCCTTAAATTATTTAAACTTGTCAAATACTTCAGATTTCTTCTTGAGGAAATATATCCATGTATTCCTTGACAATTCATCTATAAATAGTACATCATACACAGACTTACCTAGTAGTTTTACCCTAAAGCTTGTACAAAGTTCAAATCTAAACTCCCTACATCAATACCATTGCTCCCCGAGCCATCTTGCAAGTATCTCAAGCACTGTTTTTACACCTACATCACCGAGCTTGCTTATGGAAACCAAATTTCTGGTCGATGCCCGAATATGGAGAACACCTAAAAGTGTTCTAATCCTTCCACCTTGCAACTTCAACTTGAATTTTCTGCGACTGACGATTCTATCTTTCTTGTCATCCCTTAAGAAGACATTGCCACCATCATATTTTTCATACTCGCAGAACCACTCCACCTAAGTCAATCAACCATGCCTCATAATCTACATGTGTACTTGAAGAAGAAGCCAAGTACACATCTCCACCTTCATCTAATGTGATTTTCACATCTGCAGAAGGAGAATCATCAAATCCCTTTCCTTTCTAAGGAGCTTTAGATCTACAGTCCTTTTTGAAGTGTCCTTCCTTTGTAAATTTCCAACAAAAATTTACACATTTTCCTGGAGATTTAGATCTCCCTCTAATTTTAGATCTCGCACTCAAGGATATATTTTTGTTTATGTTCTGGGACCATCCTCATATAGACAAGGCATCACCATTCTAGCCTTTCGTCCATCTCATCTCCTCTGACAACAACGATGAAACTATTTCATCAAACTGCAAGGCAGTCACATAGCTACCTATTACAACAACTATATTATCCCACGAATCTACTAGAGAACACGACAAACTGATGCTCTTATCTTCATCTAAAAATTCTATATCAACATATAATAACTAGATTACCACAATATTAAAGTCGTTTAAATGGTCTATCAGCAAGTCTCCATCCTTCATACTTAGGTTATACTGCTTTCTCTGTAGGAATAGTTTATTCACTGGAGATTTAGATTGGTACAAAGTCCCTAACTTGTCCAGCAAAGCCTTCTCTGAAGCTTCCCCTAATACATCCAACAATACTGAATCTGATATACATTATTGTGCTCTTTATGTTCCAAACCAAATTCGGCTATTCTTCAGCTAATATTTCCATTGGTTTATTACTTGGATCTACTGTGATCCACTGATCTTTATCCCACAATAGATCCTTCATCTTTAGTTTCCACAACTCAAAACTCTGACCATTAAATTTCTCAATCTATATGTTTCCACTGCTCTCCATCTTCTTTCACCACAACAATCAATCCCACAGATCTCCCACTAAACAAGGTCTACCACAGGCCCAAGCAAAACCCCTTAGCAGCAAATGTGTCCCCTTTAAGCCAAAACAGCTCTGATACCAAATGTAGGATTTAACCCCTTACATAAATTACCCAAGGAAGAATTCTAAAAACATAAAATAAACAATGGTGAGAGCACAAAACTTAAAATAGATATAAATAGAAATTTTCCCCTAATTCCCAAAACGAGAACTACTAGATTGATTTCTCATTATATTTCTTTCAATATTACAATACACATATATACATGTCGAGGCATCCATAAACCTGAGATTAGAACATAACCTCAATTCCTTGATCGGATCTACAAAATACCATGGGCAGAAAACCAGCATGCCCAAAACGATGTGTGAACACCACACACAAAACCATAAGTAGGTCTTCCTACCTAATGTAGGGTCTAAAAAAATTTCCTCGGGGTGCTCCCCAAACCCAGTAGAAGGGGGGCTACCGCCTCTTGCAAACCCCATTGTGACCCCCCTACTACGCCCGACACAAGAAACAAGGGTGCATATTTTCCCCTATGACTCCCACGTGTGTGGGGCTAGTCGTGGAAAGAATATAACACACACCCAACAATATGGTTATCTATGAAGTCTCCTATGTTATATTATCAATGAAATATGATTAATTCATTCATTCCTAGAGAAATTTATAGCTTCACTCCTATTTTAAATCAACTATGCACCTCTTAAAAAATTGAAATTCATAAAATATACTATGTTCTTCATTGAATCAAAAGTACAAGAATTAGGAATTAGGAATTCACTAACAAGAAGCACAAATAAAAACATTACTCTACAAAAATTCAAACTATAATTTAATAACAAAACAATTCCTTCATCATCTCCCATGCCAAGTGACCTCAACAATGCTTCCAACAGTAATCTACTCCATTCTTCTTCTTCACCACTTCTTCACTCTTTCATTAAAAACGATACAACAGTCTTGACCTTTGCTTCCTCATAAGTGATCCCAAAACAATCAAGATACTACTCCATGTCCCAAATTAAGTTCCCAAGTACTTTTGCATTCCTTGTACCATCATATGATTCTGAATCCTTCACTTTCGTATGGATTGAGATGCCAAAAGAAGCTTGTCAAACTTCTTTCTCCAAAATCGAAAGTTCATCCTTCATCTCAACGAAGCTCTTTTGTAGCTTCCCAGCTCATCCATTGACATATTCCTTCAATGCATCAAGGTTTCTAATGTGGAAACCCACTTGCTCAACTTTTGCTTCTAAGTACTCCATTCTTCCCTTGAAGTCGTCTTGTTGAGTTTTCTGCTCTTCTTGTTGCTGTATCACCTCAACAAATTTCACTTCAAGTTGATTTACCTATCAAAAAAGTGTTTGAAGCATCTCCCAATACACATTTTAAGACTCTCTAGCCTCTCATGTTTCTTATGAGGGCACATCTTACAATACCTATGGCACTTCCTCAATGTTGTCCATCTATTGGCTCTATTGTCTAGTCTTAGCCATACGCCAGAAAATTTAACTCTACCAACCAACCAACCAATTACTCATGAGTGCATCAAACCTTCATCAAGATGGGCTCTAATACTAATTGTCAAACTGTGGCAGTTGTATCATGATCATCAACTTCTACTTTAGCCAATAATGGCTCTAATACCAACTATCATTACCCCATCAATTGTCACACTTTTTACACCATCGTGGGTGTTCGACATTAGTGGAATTTTGGATAGATATGATCGACTACTCTATCCTGGACTACACCTCTAAGATATGTTCCTTACTGAATTCACCTATCAACTTTGTGGAATTAAGTTTTCAAAAAGAATCCATCACAATAGCCAAACATATAACCAATTCTTTAATTTAATCTTACTTCAATTATATTTGTTTAATTTACCATATCAATAACTCATCAATTATTCAACAATGTTCAGGAATAATCAACAATACATTTCAATAAGTCTTCAAAATGTATGTTGGGGGGGAACTCCCAAACAAATTCATTCCCCTTCTTTCATTAACTTCAATACTTCGAAAATATATTAAAACAATTTTACAAAAAAGGGATAGTTGTTGGCCCAACCCAATGCACTTGCCAAAATGCCAAGTCCCAAAGGCTAGCACCTCTACACAAATAGAAACCCCAAAATTTTGTGCACTTACAAAACCATAAAACTAGCCATCAACCTTTTCCTGAAAAACTTTTCTCGCTTGGGCAAGCCCCCTTCTTCCTACGAGTTATCTTAATTGTTATTTCTTTGTTTGTGCCTTTTCTTCTACAATTTTCTTCTTTTCATTCCTAAAATTGCTTGATACCTCCAACTCATGCGTTGATCCTTTATATATATAAGTCACTACCCAAATTTTAACATAGGTTGGTGCCCCTTCATGCTAAAGATTAATGTGAGCTTTATGAATAATAGTGATTTCTCTTTAATTCAGATGTGATACATAATTATTTTTATCCTTAAGCAATATGTACAATGTATTCATGCATGTTTATGTCGTATAAATTAATTTATTTAATTATAATATTCTAATATAGGTTGCAAATATAAACAAGTGCTAGATAGTAGCTAGTGCATGCTCCTTAGTTTAAATGTAATTAAAGTAAACTAAAAATATTGAATTCAAGTGCTATATGCATTTTTATGCGGTATAAATTAAATTATTTAATTATTATATTTTCAAGTATAGGTTGCAAATGTAAACAAGTGCTACATAATAGCTAGTGCCTGTCTCTTAATTTAAATGTAATTAAAGTAAATTAAAAATATTGAATTCAATTTAGCTTTAAGATTTAGAATATGGTAAATTTAGAATTTACTAATTAGTAAATTGAGGTAATTTTGTTATTTATAATTTTTTAGTGGTGAAAATCTAATCATACTCAACAACAATAATAATGACTTATTAATCCCTCATACAACACATTAAGTATAAAAATAGATTTCCATCAATTATAGTTGATTTTAATAACTATCGTTGAATTTTAAAAATATATTAGATTTTCTATAACTTATTATATTTTTTTTACAAATAATAATTATTGAGAATAGGAATTAAAAAAAAAATGAAGTTCTAACATTATTAGATTGGAAATTATTTAACATGTTTAACGAAATTAATCAATGGTTTACCTAAAACCCATTGTGGTAGGAATAATAATATAAATTAATTTATTACTTGAATTAAAATACTCTGGTTGAAATGTTACACATTAAAATCATTCCCCGCAAAAAAAATAATTTACATAAAATAATGTTTTTGTGAAAACAAAATAAGATTCAATGTAGAAAGATACGTATGTGAATATATATTATAAGATGAAAAGACTATTAGATCAAACAAATTTTAAATAAAATGAATCTTATAGTAGGTGGCTCTTAAATATAGTTGAATTAAATTAAAAAAAAATACAAATATAAATGTTTTTAATAATAAAATTAGAATTTATATTAGTTTTTATTTATTTAATATTGATTTGTTAGTTATGTACTAGTAAACTATTATAAATAATAATAATAATTATAATTATAATGTTTGAATTAATAATATATTTTAAATAAAAAATAATAAGACAATAATGTTTTTAAATATACATTTAAAGCATTATATAACATTGTTTCTAATCTGGAATTTATTATTAAAAGAAAATACATATGTCTAAAGTTATTGGAATGGTTTGATAGGTTATATGTCATTTGGTGTTAACCTTTATTCTATTGAAACGATATTATTTTCCTGTAATATTTATATGTAATTTTAAGTAATTTTAAATTAAGAAAGTTTGTGAAGAATCATATTGTTGAATTGAGTTTTGGATAATTACTTGAAATAACAACGTTAAAATATATTTGGACCAACATTGTGAGAGCTCCATTTTTAGAATAGCAGAACTTATGAAAGTATCATATTGATAACCATAATCAAATGTTATAACATAAATTAATTGGTATATTGTGTTAATGTGTTGTATTATATATATATATATATATATATTATATTTTATTATTATATATAAATAACATCCTTGAGATTCAGATTCAAACCATTCAAATATCTTGTTATAATGAATTTAAAATTTAATCTAGGCATATGAATCATGCTTTCAATGTTCAACATCAATGTTATTTAATGAGCTGACAACATTTTCCCATGATCTGAAATGATCATATGTTAAACTGATGTAGAATTGATTAATGCCATTAGTGAACTGAATGTTACCTGGAAGTGCTTTTGTTGTGAGAACTACTTGGAAAGGAATGAATTGATGAGTGAATTAAAACACAAGCAAGATGTAATCAGAAGTGAAAAAACCAAAAACACAACAATACCATAAAGCAATATTGATTACAGAGTTTGTCCCTTATGGACTACGTCTTAGGGTCCGCTTTCAAGATGGGCGATCACTTTATTAGGATTGAATCCGAGGAGGTCGATTACACAGAAAATTGACTAAAATGATTGTGCATGTAGTCACTTCTAGTCACTGTCATAAGAAATCTTTCTGAATTAGCTTTCCAACACCTATCTCAGTTCCGAATTCCAACTCCCGATGTTCCTGTTACACTGATAACAAAAACAGTCTATATTCTCCAGAGCCTACACATAAAACTCAAAACTACTCCCCCTCTCTTTAATAAGACAAACTATGTTTATAACCCTACAAATGCACTCTAACCTCCTTAGGTTGAGTTTGGGATGAATCTACTGAAATTAGGGATGAGTTTATGGTTTTATTTTAACAAATTAATGTTACATAAGGATAAAGGCCATGGTATTCGAATTAGTTTAATGCAAAAAATAACAAAAATAACCCAAAACTAACTTTAGGTTATAGATAGCCCGTTGGCAATTAGCTGACTGCACGGAGATTGTTTGACCACCCATGTGAATAGGTTGTGGTCTAACCACAGGCAGATAGCTCATAGACTCCTCTCTGGCAGTTCAGCTAACGGTTGTGGTGAGTTCACACGCTGTCACCGCCACGGTAATGTTACCTCCGCCTAACTATTATTTCAATGCCATGGTTAGTTGACAGTGCGGTGAACGTGTTCACATGTGTCTCACATCCACTATGTATTTTGCCAATGGTTTTATAGCCTGAATGGCACGGTTAACCTCCACCCGGTGAACTCTTGTTCATATGTTCTGCAATCCCGTTGTGGTCCCCAAGCCCTACAGTTAGGACTGTTTTATTTATAATTTGTAATGTTTAAATGGTTTGTTCTATATTGTAATGACCCGAGGGTCAACACTTAGGAGTTTCATTAGGTCTTAGGTTTAGGTTAATGTAACATGGCGCGAATGGTTTGTAGATTAGGTTTTAATGCATTTTTAATAGATGGGATTTTAGTGAATGAAATGTTTTTTTACCATAGCTTTTTAGGGCTAGGTTTTAGCCATTAGGACTTTACATCACTTTTTTCTTAAAACAATCCTTTTTACAATCATTTGTCACAATGTGACATTAAACCCATATGATGAAAACCATAGATCATTTCTAGAAACACAAACCCTAGTGGAACTGACAATGAAGGTGTATCGACAACCAAACCTCAGCACATCTCATGACAAACATGTTTTGACAACCAGGTACAAAACCCTTATCATTCGAACACGATGAAAACCATTGACATCACTGAACAACCTGAACCATAAACATCATTGTCGAAGCTCAAGACACTGGACACTAAATATTGACGACGAAATTGAATCTGTGTAACTGATCTGACAAGATCCCCATGGATCAATCCTCTCCATTTGAAATATTTTGGACCACAAAATTTTGACTAGACATATAGTAAATGAGGGTATAGCTCCCTCACTCTCCACCTTGCCCTGATGATGTACCAATACATTCAATCAACCACCTAAATGTGATGATGTTGATCATGGAATATTTTGAATCTATGAACTGTTCCATCCATCTACAATATGCTCAACTAGCGAAGATGGTTAAAAAACCTGTTATGAGCATGGTAATTGATTTCTTTCCAGAAAGTACCATGAATTAATGATTCATAAATATCTTTGAAAATAATCTCTATAGGATATTGTTCAATACTATTGACATGTATTAACAATCCATATTGCAGAATGATAGAGACATTCAATGACATTTTTTACATCATAACATCTATTTGACTTGATATACTTTCTTGATTCTTGATTACTAATTGAACTTGCTGTAATAAACCCATCAAACTGTAATGTGAAAACTGTCGTAACTTAGTTTGATTTTGAAAGTATTGAAGTGGTTGTTGATTTGTTTGAATCAGTTTTTCCGTATTCATTAAATGATGTTTTTAGTGATTAGCATTTTTCCTTGATGCATAAGTTTCCCTTAGATGTATTTGACACTTTGACATTGCTTTAGAAAAGGCTTTGATATGAAAACAAATAGGATTCCTCTCCACTTGAAAAGAGGCTTCCAAAATGTTTGAAACATGAAATGGTGACACAATACAAGAGAAATTTAACACTGACTTTCCCCAATACTAAACTGCATCCCTATAACTATTATCTTCCAAACATGGACTAGATTGATTCATTCTGACATTAGGAAGAGCAGCTTTAAGCATCAACTGTAATTTATGTTGTATTCCTTGCTTATGAGTAAGATGTTTGGTTTCTTTCAATAGAACTAGAAAAGTTTCTACCACTTTGATCAAACTATTTTTAAGCTGAGATTCGTAACTTGAACAAACATCATGTTGATTGTTATGTTGTTCCTTTACACATATGATTACAAATCTCTTATTTGAACTTATTAATCACTTCATTTGATTAGCAACAACTAAATTCAAGTGATTTTTACTTTGATGTTCCCTGACAACAAATTCAACCCCATCTTTCTTAAGGTGATATTTATGATCTCTTCTATTAAATACTGCATGACAACCATAGAGATAAGGATTTCCTAAGACAACTTGACATATGTCTACTCGAACCACATTTAATTCCACTTCATCAATGTAATTAGATGTAACAATAAATATTAATCAACATTGTTTTGTGAATTTTATCTGAGTTAATTTATTTAGCCATTGTAATGGGTAAGGTCTTCGATGATTCCGTGTCTCGAAACCCAAGTTCTTAGCTAAATATTCAGATATTAAATTTTCACGTGATCCACTATCAAACATTATGTCTATTTTTGTGTGCTTAGAAGTTATCTTTATGTAAAATAAGTCAACTATTTTATCCTCATTTGAAGGATTTATGTTTTATGAAGATGTAATACTATTCGAACTTGAACCAATGTCAGAAGTTTTACCTGTCGAAACTATGGTAATTATTCTCCTTTCATCTCATAAATCGAAACCTAGATCTTTCTGGACTACTACAATTGCCTTCTTTTCATCCTTCTCCTTAAGGAAATTTTTGGGCTTAAGTTCTGGATGAAGTTTCCAACACTTAGATTCATCATGACCGATTATCTAGTAATGAGAACAAGTAGGTGTTTCCGTTTGAGCTATCACTGATTTATTTCTCTACGAATTATTCTGCCCTTTACTGTCATTGTAATCCTTGATTTCCAACTATTTGGATGATTGCGATGAAAACTTGGATGGTATGCCACCTGATTCAATATGTATGGCTTGAACACACACTTCATCAAAATCATTAGGATTAAACATCAATAATGTATGCTACAAATATGAATGTAAACTTTTGATGTATTTTAATAAAGTTTCACGTGTATCTAGTGAAATACCAGGCGCCAATGCTTTCTTTCTGAACTCCTAAGTAAACTCTTGAACACTCTGCCCTTTACCTTGCCTCAAGTTCTTCCAATCAATAACAACTTGCTACATGTATCCTAAAGAATAGAATTGTTTCCTAAGAGCTTTTAAAAACTTAGGACATAAAGAGATGACTTTACCTTTCCGCTTTACATCTATCTGAGTTTTACTTTCCAACCAAATTAAAGTTGTTCCCCCCATTCTAAGTGTAGCTAACTGAATTCTCGTTTTATCATTAGCAATGTTCTGAATACGAAAATACACTTCTAACTGTTGAATCTAGTTATCTAGCTTTTCGGGATTCATTTCACCATCAAATTTTACATCAAGTTTTAAAAGAGATGTTTTCTTAGGTTTATTTTCTGTTTCAAATTCTACACTGGAAGAAGAATAACAAGAAGATGATGAAGGAGGTTTATCAAGCTTGCATTTACCTTTGTCCTTCTTCGATGTCTTTGAAGAGGACGCTGCATCTCTCACCTTTTTATCTTCGTAAAGTTCTCCCAACATTTGTTGCATAGTCAAGAATTCTTGCTAAAATTGTTCCTCGCTCATCTTAGTTTCAGGATTTTCACTTGCATCAAATCTTGTCATAGTCGACTTATGAATGAATCTTCGCTTTCCAACCTCTGGATCAATCTCCTCGAAGATTTCTTCTCCACGTTGCAACTTTGACCTAGTTAACATTCACTAACAAATTCTATAAACGCAACCCCCTCTACTACCAAATTATATGATCTGAAATGATCATATCTTAAAATGTGTAGAATTGATTAATTCCATCAGTGAACCAAATGTTAAATTGAAGTGTTTTTATCGTGAGAACTGCTTGGAAAGGAATTAATTGACGACTTAATTAGAACATAAGAAATATGTAATCAGAAGTAAAAACAACAAAAACACAACGATACTAGACAACAAGATTGATTACGGACTTCATCCCTGATGGACTACGTCTTTGGGTCCACTTTCAAGATGGGCGACTACTTTATTAGGATTGAATCCAAGAAGGTCAATTACACAAAACATTGACCAGATTTATTTTACTCACAGAAACTTTTGGTCACTGTCATAGGAAACCTCTCTTAATTAGCTTTCCAACGCGTATCTCAATCCCCAATTTTGACTCTCGATGCTTATGTTACACTGAAAACAAAAACAGTCTATATTCTTTAGAATATGCACATAAAACTCAAAACCACTCCCCTTCTCTTCAATGAGCAAAACTTCCTTTATAACCCTGCAAATGCACTCTAGCCTTCTCAGGTTGAGTTCGAGACAAATCAGCTGAAATTAGGGATGAGTTTAGGGTTTTAGTTTAACAAATTAATGTTACATAGGGATAAAGGCCATGGTATTCGAATTATTTTAATGCAAAAAATAACAAAAATAACCCAAAAATAACTTTAGGTTATAGATAGCCCGTTTGGCAGTCAGTTGATTGCGCAGAGATTGGTTGACCTCCCATGTGAATAGGTTGTGGTCTAACCACAGGTAGACACTTCATGGTCACCTCTCGGGTGATTCTGCTAACAGTTGCGGTGCGTTCACATGTTGTCACCGCCAGAGTAATGTTACCTCCACCTGACTGCTATTTAAATGATATGGTTAGCTGACAGTGCGGTGAATGTGTTCACATGCGTCTCACATCCACTGTGTATTTTGCTGATGGTTTTATAGCCTTACTGCCACAGTTAACCTCCACTCAGTGAAATTTTGTTCACATGTTCTGCGCTCCCGCTGCGGTCCCCAAGCCCAGAGGTTAGGATTGTTTCATTTATAATTTGTAATTTTTAAATGGTTTACTATGTACTGTAATGACTCGAGGGTCAACACTTAGGAGTTTTGTTAGGTTCTAGGTTTAGGTTAATGTAACATGGCCCGAATTATTTGTAGATTAGGTTTTAATGCATTTTTAATACATGGTTTTTTAGTTTAGGGGTTTTAGGTGTTAGGTCTTGAATCACATGTTTTTTTACCATAGCATTTTAGGTCTAGGTTTTAGACATTAGGAATTTACATCACTTTGTTCTTAAAAAAATCTTTTTTACAATCATTTGTCACAATGTGACAATAAACCCATACGATGAAAACCATGGATCATTTTTGGAAACCCAAACCCTGGCGAAACTAACGATGAAGGTCTGTCAACAACCAAATCTTGGCGAAACTGATGACAAACACGTTTTGAAAACTAGGTACCAAACCCTTATCCTTCGAACACCATGAAAACCATTGACATCACCGAACAACTTGAACAATAAGCATCACTATTGAAGCTAAAGACATCAGACACTGCACGTTGATGACGAAATTGAACCTATGTAACTAATGTGACAAGATACTCCTGGATCATCCCATTCCAAGGAACCTAACTTCTCACCAAATGCAGGTGAGTTGCTATTATATGGAATGGAAAGACAACTTGCAACAGTTCGTGGTACAAATGTCACTCTCCACTATCAATGTACAAATGTCACTCTTCACTATCAATGGGCCTCACAATAGTGTAACTAGTTAATATTTTTTATGTATTTTATGATAATTTATTTAAAATTGACATGTGTATTAATTGTATCATAAATATCGTATCACCAAAATCACGAGGCATGACCCAATAACATATTTATATTCACATCCAATAGCATTAGACATAAATGCTAATAAAAAAATTTCAAAAAATAAAAAATTAATTTGTAAAGTTCAATTTTGTTAATATGAAAAATATTTAACATATTTGACCAAGTTAATAGGTGGTCATCGTAAAACCCAATGCATAATACCTACTGAGTAGGAATAATAATAATAAAAACAAAATTTTTGTACATTTGATGTTAATCAAAGACCACACAAAGGCAAAGTTTTGAAATATTTGATATTACAAATTATTCGAAGAAAGTTTCCTAACTTCTTTATTAAAATTTGGTTGCAAAAGAAAATAATTAAATTAAATTAAATAAAAAAAATATATGAAATTAAATTAAATAAAAATAATTAAATTACATCGAACATAGAAAATGTGCACAAAAGTGTGTCCCAAAAATATGATAAGCACATAATTTTTTCTCTCACAAGAATTTAAATGTAAAAAAATCTTTCAATTCTTTGTATGCCTTATATTAAAGAAAGTTTACCATTTTTAAAAATATATACTTTTATTAGAACTTTAGGTATTGAGAATTAGATGTAAATGTAAAATAGTATTTTAGTTTTCAATATGCATTATACTAAAATTTGGTTCTATTATTTTTAGATATATATAACTTTTATTATAACTTTTGGTATGAGAATTAGATGTAAGTATTAATTTAATATATTATTTAATTAAGAAGATTTTTTAAAAATAGATTTTACTGATTAAAAAATCCAAGAAGAAAATATTGATTAAAAATTAATTTTGGATGGAAAATTTTCCAAAACCATGTATAATCTACTTGATTATTGTCCGCTAACTAATAATCCAAATTTTATTTAAAAAAAAAATGACTACAACCAACCAACAAATTATTTTAAATTATCATATCAACAATAATATTACTGTACATAGAATTTTGAACTTATATTGATGTTCAACAATATCAGACTTTTTCTTGCTCAAGCAAAACATCTTGATTCCTGATTCTACAACAATAAAACACAACAAGGCTCGTGAAACCGAGAAATCCTGATGTCGAATCTAATGTGCCTTTTATTCATTAAACAAATATACGGCTAAAGTCGCTGATCGATTGAGTAGATCGACAGAGGTAACATGGAGATTAGTGAGTGCCCGTTTTATGCGGTTAATATTAATGGGTACCTATTCTATGCAATTTGTACACTTCTTCACATGAACAAAATGTAAATATGGGAGAATTTTATTTTAAAACTGACTCGTGTATTAATTGTAAAATAAATATTATATTACCAAAATCAAGTGTTACGAGGCAGGACCCATGTTTATATATAAAATCAATAATATTAGAAGTAAATTTTAACAAAATAAATGGTAAAATATACCAATTTAATTTGTAAAGTTTCATTTTGTTAATAGAATAATTATTTAATATATTTGACCAAATTAATAGGTGGTCAACCTAAAATCCAATACCCAAGGCATAATATTAAATAAATTCTAATAAAATAAATTGTAAAATATACAAATTTAATTTGTAAAGTTTCATTGGGTTAATATGGTAATTATTTAATATATTTGACCAAATTAATACGTGGTCAACCTAAAACCCAATGCCCATAATAAAAGTTGTATATTTATATTTTTAATGATTCATTACAGTAACTTGTGTAAGAGCAATTTTCACTTATAACAAACTAAAAATACAAACTGTTAGGACAAAAACATTTGATAATGTGACTGTAAAGACCATCAACTTCCAAATATAAACATTATCAATATAACTGGATGGTAATGAATGGAATTTGAACCAGGTGAAGCCGATAATATAGACGAATGACACATGAATGCGCCAGTGGAATTCTATGTTTTTGTTGTTTCTTATATCTTCAGTGCAAACCCAGAACCCGAAAATTTAGAAAACACAAGCCCAAAGCAACTACAAGTATCGCAGTCGATAGAAGCCCACCTCCACAATATGCAGTTATAGCTGAACAACCAACAACTACAACTACGTCGTGACTCTGTCTATATATCTATTCTTCTA
Source organism: Pinus taeda (assembly GCA_000404065.3). Lineage (NCBI taxonomy): Eukaryota > Viridiplantae > Streptophyta > Pinopsida > Pinales > Pinaceae > Pinus > Pinus taeda. The sequence goes on along the minus strand of APFE030966023.1, from coordinate 155,397 downwards.
TACCATTCATCTAATTATATAAATTTTCAGTAGGTTAGCTGCCCCTTCATATTTTCATGAGGCAACTGACCCTTCAAATCTTTGCAAGTTGAGGAGGTGTTACGGTGGAAGAATTGGAATCAGTGTTAAGGGAGTCGACATTTACGTCTACGTTTAAAACGACTGCAGGAAAGAAATTTTCAGCCATATTGCTACAACTGTAGCCTAATAAAAAACCTCGAGCTACCATACTCTACTAGCTCAAAGACATACCATGTGATCCGGCGGTTATTTTGCAGATGAAATATGGTATCGAGAATTATAAAAGTTAAGGTGATGGTGAGGGACATGGGTAACAATGACGATGAAGAAAAGTGACAGAAATATCTCTTTTGTACAGTGTGATCACAGCAATGGTATCGTCGCTATTTCTAAGGTACATTGTTATGGTAGGGATGTTGAAAATCTAATTTCAACTGCTTGGTGTCAAAACCGTCCATCCAAGTGTTCCTTTTCAATTTGAGTTAGTCTAGTTTAACTCCAATCATAATCTTACTTAATCTTATTTAACTTATTCAAAATATTAAGAAAATAAGTTATTGGCTCTACTTTTTCATTTTCATTATTTGTCATGGTATTAAACCACTAGGTCACATAAGACTCCAGAAAGGGGATCACTTCAAATTTTTGTTGGGCTCGCAAAGGAGCAAGGAGTGAGAGGCTGAGGAAAGAAGCACAAATTTTGTACATGCGAAGAAGATAAAAATGCAATTGAACACCTTAAAAAAAAGGTTTAGTGTGTCGTATCTGTAGCTTGGCCAAAAAAATGGTGCAAGAAACAACACTTTTACGAAATTATTGAATTTTTAAAACTGATGCGCCCCGTCAATTAAAGGATTGTGCAAAATTGCACACAAAATCTTGTCTGAACTGTGCCAACGACTAAAAAATTAACGAATTCAAAATTAAAGAAGTGGTTCTATGAGTTATCAAATGTCAAATATTGAGGAGCTCCAAGTTACTAGGATTGTTTCAAAGACAAAGGAGCTCAAAGCTTGAGTGTAACACCTCATACTGCATGAACAATTATTGTGGTTACTAATTTTTACTTATTATTTTAGCTTTTTACTGTATTATCTTTTTACTTTATTTTGACATGGAATGTTAAATTACTAGGCTGAGAGACTAAGAGACCAGGACATATTTTCTTACCTGATTAATGAATAAATAGAAGTTAAATTATTTTAATAAGAACTGAACGAAACAATTGTTAACCTCTAGAAATAGGTAAATAAAAGAAACAACTACTCATCTGCTTCCTGAACAGGAGGAAGGGAGGAAAGGCCTAAGGGGGCCAACATGAAGAGTAGAGATGAGATGAGTGAAGGGGCAAAAACAATGCTACCTAGATTTCCTTCAACTTGGTGGAATAAACCAGTGGGAAAGACTGCAATATAGTTGGAGACATATGTGACTTGAAGATGGACTGTAAGACCTGAACCCCAAGATACTTGACTGTAACAGACTTAATTGACTGTGTGGAGGAGGAAGAGCTCGAGGGAGAGTCTGGATGTAATTTCTAGATTCACAGCTTGGTGGTGAGACCTTCCAAGCAGGAATAGAAATTATATGATTACTAATGTTGTGAACATATAAGTGGTCTAAATCTATCCTTATGGAACATTAATTGAAAATGATATTACTAGTTCTGCAAATTGAATTAATTAGAGATGTAGATTCAAGAGAACTAACTATGATTTTAATAAATGATAAATATGGGTAACCAAGGCAATGCATTTATTCAAAATAAAAGAATTATATTGAATACCCTACAAAATGGAAAGTTGATATCATAGATACTTAATCAAGAAATGCTAGTATTTTGTATGCTCGGTATAGTTCCCTAACATAAAAGATTAATTGATGTAGAAAATTATTACTTATAGCATATAATTTCTTCAGGATTGTATTGTTATAACAGGTGACAAATCTTTATGATAGCAAGTTCAAATATTCTTGATTAAATTTCGAATGCAAAGAGAGAAGTAATTTACAGTAAACAAGTTTTCTCTAAGAACCCAGTTATTACCTTCGATCATATTACATTATTTTCTTTTAAGAAACGAAAGGACTCAAACCATATATCATTCAATTCCCAAATGGAATAAACAAGGTGATAGCATAGTCATGCTATTAATGAAAAAATAGTAAACCATAAATCAGAGTCGAGATGAATAGATACAAGTACGGCTTTGGAAGCCATATAAGTTTTCAAAGGAAAGATACATAAACCCTTAAGACATTTAAATTATGCCCTTGACAACAGATCACCTTAAAATTTTGTTACTAAACATCTTTTCAAACATTCATCAGTAAAACTTAATCAAGTTAAACCTCTGCAAAAATCACAAAGACTATGTTGTAAGGAACTCGCATTAGCTCAGTTCGCAAAAATTACCAAAACCCACATTAATAACAAATTATGAGCTAGTCGTGATAGGTGTATAACCTCCGCCCGAAATCAAGAACTTTCACAAGATTAACAACCAGTGAAGATTTCAACCTAACATTTATAGAAACGAGTGAAATAGAGCTACTCCATAGGGTTGTACATAATAACCAACCTGTAAACAATGACACAGGCCCATAAGAATTAAGGATGTAAAGGAAGTCACCTTGGCCACAAAAAATGTGAACCTGGAATGGATTAATACCTGCACAAAACATAGAAACCGGATTAGGAACCAATTGAAAAAACAAAACAACCTCTTCATCAATTTTAAATGTCAAACCGTTGAGGATGCTGCCAGAGAGTACCTGAGATAGGGCTATTCCAGAAGAGGGTAGACCTCTTGTGCCAAACAAACCCAGAGAATAAACATTAGTGATAAACTGGTATAATAAAGAAGACCTTAAAAAAAACTCGTTCAGTCTTCTGTTACTCACCTTTCTGAAGTCTAGAGCTGCCCAAGCTGCCTTCCATAGGATGCCAAAGCTGGCAGAAGCTCCCTGTATAGTTGAGTGAATAATCAAACACCGATATGAAAAATATTGATGCGAAACCGACAGCAAGAAGCACATAATACAAGAGCAATGATGAAATGAATGAAATGAAATACCTCCTGAATGGAGCATAGTGCAAAACCCCATCAGAACTAGGAGGAACAAGCATAAACCCTCTCAGTGCAGCGGATGACCAGCTCAGTAGCAGAACATTGAAACTAGAACATTACATCGTCCAAATCACTCCACTGACGGCTAAACACAGGAGGTAGAGTTACGAGGTTAAAGCCTAGTTGCTTAGAGCCGTCGGATCACCAACCCCAGACCGGAGGGGTCAAATCAAACCACTTGTCGCATGCCAACCGAGCTTTCCAACGATTTCATGAAGAGGCATTAACCATGTGAGTATAGCGCATAACATAGTACTACTATCAATAACTCAATTAAACTAATTAATGTACAATAGTGACTTGTGTATGCTCATTCCATTGGATTTCCCCATGATTCATTAATTGTAAACCATTATGTCCATTGATATTTACACACTGAGCTGGAATTATAGGTAAGCCTTGGAAATTGTAATGCACGGTAAATATCAGTAGGCACAAGGTAAAGCAAATAATAATCTTTGCAATTATTGTATTTTTTATTCGATTATATGTGATAGGTGTCACAAATGGTATTATAGGTCAGGTTCACACACTGAGACTTTTTGGGATATATCTATATCTATATCTATCTATATATAGATATATATATATTTATATATATATATATATATATAAGTAAATGTGAATGTGAACACAGAGGCCAACACCAAAAAATAAGGAAAATGCAAAGGAGCCCCAAACCATCGAACTAGCTAGAGGAAACTTAGGTGGAAACCAACCCTAACATATGGATACAACTAGGAGAGGAATATTGGCAATCCAATGTTGTCCTACTCAAAACTGTTCAACAATTACATGCTGAGATGACAAATCTAAAGACATATAATGAACAATTACGATAAGAACAAGAGAGAATTCTTAAAAGTCTATCTGATCGACAGAATCAATGGGAACCAGATCCTGATGATGAATATAGAGAGAAAACCCCAACAACCCATCACGGAGAAGATAATTTTGAATCAAATGAAAGACATAGGGAAGATGAAGAAGGACATTCGGATAATGTTTCTGACTAGCACAAGACACAAAGATAGAAATTGGAATTACAAGGGTAATTCAAAGAGATAAAACCATCACCATTTGAAGGAGAATTTGAAGAAGCAGTAGAAGCTTGGCTAATTGAAATGAGAAAATACTTTCAAATTTATGTCTACACTCATAAACTTAAGGCACGTCTGGTATTTTATCAATTAAGGGGTAAGGCTACCCTTTGGTGGGAGGAAATCAAAATTGTGAGAAAATTTGATGAAGAACAAGTTACGTGGAAACAATTTCAAAAGAATTTCAAGGATAAGTATTTAAATGAACGTTATTATGATGAAAAATAAAAGGAGTTTAATGACTTAAGATTGGGAACATTGACCATGGACTAATATGTGAAATGATTCACCTCCTTATTGCAATATGTACCATATATGCAGGAAGAAAAGGCCAAAATTCAATATTTTATTAGTAGCCTACCCAACTTTATGAAGGAAAAACTTGAGTTTGATTACCCAAGAACCATGGATGATGCGGTGAGGAAAGCCTGCATCTGGTACCAGCAAATGAAGCAAAAAAGTGAGGGACCTAAAGGAGGATTGAGCCGGGGGGGGGGGGTGGTGGTAGGGCGCGCGAGAGTCTAACTCCAAACAAAGAGACAAAAATCACCAATGGTAGGAATATATAGCAAAAAGCCTTCAGTAAATTTCCAGCAAGGAACCAATCCAAAGTTGCCTTCTCTGAAAATACACTGTCAAAAGGGGTTAATAAAATTGTTAATTATTAGAAACCAAAGCAACCTCTACAATGTGATGGATGTGGAGAACCCCATTACTACAAAATGTATCTGCATAAAGCTAGAATAGAAGAACTCTCAAATATGCAAGAAGCTTCCACGATTGGGGAGGTGGCAAGGAGTATGCCTAGAACTAATTCTACTCTGGACGATCATCAAGTGGAATACTAGCCCACCATGATTGAGTGTGAAGGTATGATTGCTAATCAACATGTCTCTATTTTGTTTGATCCAGGTACTAGCCTAAGCTATGCTAGTCTTAAGGTTGTAGAGAGTTCTAAAAACCTTGGTTAGTTCAATTAGACGCAGGGACAAAGAGAAGGGTAACTACAAAAACTGAACATTGTCCTGTAACAATTTCAGGACAATCAATTCATGTTGACCTTAATATACACCCTTTGGGTTCATATGATATTCAAATAGGATGGATTGGTTAGAAGGATGTTGGTCCCTAGCTTATTGTAAGGAGAAAACTGTAATTTATATCACTGAGTCAGGGCAAAGAAAGGAAACACAAGGAATCAATAAAAATATTAAGTTATGTCCTATTACTACTAGTCAGCTAGGAAATTGTACTGGGAAAGGTTGTCAGATTTATTTTGTCGAGGTAGGATGCATGAACTCCAAGGATAAAATAACTTCCTTTAAAAATATCTCTGTCATTCAGGAATTTGTTGATGTATTCCGTGAATCCATTCTTGGATTTCCACCTAAGCGTGATATCGATTTCACCATTGAATTAGTTCCTCGTGTAGCCCCTATGTCCAAAGCCCCTTATCGCATGAGCATACCTAACTTAACATAACTCATAATGCAGCTTCAAGAACTTCTATATAAAAGTTATATCCACCCCAGTGTGCCTCCTTGGGGAGCCACCGTACTTTTCGTACGGAAGAAAGATGAAACTTTGAGATTATGCATCTATTATCATCAGTTGAATAAACTAACCATCAAAATAAATGCCCCTTACCACATATTGATGATTTATTTCATCAAGTGCAACGAGCTAGAGTATTCTCAAAAATCGATATAAGGTCCTGATACAACCAAATAAGGATAAAGGAGGAAGATATTTGGAAAACTACTTTTTGAACTCGTTATCGTCATTATGAGTTCATGGTGTTGCCTTTCGATCTTACAAACACCCCATCTACTTTTATAAGGGTGATGCACATTATTTTTCAGCCATATTTAGATAAGTTTGTACTTGTTTTCAGTGATCACATTTTAATTTAATCTAAGAATCAGGGGGAGCATGAAAATAATTTGATGATAGTGTTGCAAACTCTACGAGAAAACCCATTATACGCTAAATATAGCAAGTGTGACCTTTTCAAAATCTAGATACAGTATTTGGGTAACGTTATATCAGCAGAGGGGATAGTGGTGGATCCGGATAAGATTAAAACTATTATGGAATACACCACCCCAAGGTATCTTGTTGATATTAGATCATTCTTGGGCTTGGTCGGTTATTATCGTTGGTTCATTGAAGGATTTTCGAAACTCAATTTTCCGTTGACCTAGTTATAGAAGAAGGGATGCACCTTCTGATGGAAAATTTTTTTGAGTGAATTCAATTTCAAAATGAAGCACCTTAAAGGGAAAGAAAATAGAGTGGTAGATGGATTAGGTAGAAAATTACATTGTATTTATGAAGTTCAATTCATCCAGGTATGATAGAACCTCCCTGAAATAATTAAGGAAACCTCTCTTAAGGACCCAGAGTATTCCTTCCTTTGGAAGCATTCAAGGGAATCTCAAATGAAGGGGGAAACATTGGATTATGAAATAAATCGAGATAAAATGCTAACCTTCAGAAATTGAATATATGTTCCTAATCGAAATTCCATCAAACAATTGATATTGGATGAATTTCATAGGAAACCGCATGCTGCCCACCCAACCTACCAGAAGCTATTTTCTGCCATCAAAAAAGGTTATTTCTGGCCCAAGTTAAGAAAACATGTCACCAAGTACCTATCCAAATGTTTGGAGTGTCAGTTGGTAATGACGGAGCATCAACATCCCATTGGGCTATTGCAACCATTGACCATTCCGGAGTGGAAATGGGAGACAATTACTCTAGATTTCATCAATGGTTTACCTCGCACTAAGAAGCAGCATAACTCAATTATGGTGGTGGTGGACAAGATAAGAAAAACTTGTCATTTCTTCCCTATGAAATCCACTTACAAAACTATGGAAATTGCAGACATATTTATGAAGGAAATTTTCAGTCTACACAGAATACCCAAGGTAGTAATTTCTGATAGGGATGTAAAATTTACATCCACATTTTGGAAAACACTATTTTTCAGGTTGGGTAGCCAAATTCAATTTAGTACCACCTACCATCCATAGACATATGGTCAAACAGAATGAGTAAATCAGGTTCTGGAGGGCATGTTAAGAATGTTTGTCATGCAACAACCACATAAGTGTGAAGATTACCTCCACTTAGTGGAATTTTCTTATAATAATGGACACCATGAATCATTGGGCATGGTTCCATTAAGGTGTTGTATGGAAGAAAGTGCAGGGTGCCCATAGATTGGAATAGTCTAGTCAATAAACTAACCTTAGGTCTTGACATGTTAGCAGAAATGGAGGAGACGGTTAAGAAAGTTCATCAGAGTCTAAAAGTTGCCTAGGATAGAAAGAATATTTATGCAGATAAAAAAATAGCATACAAAGAATTCCAGTTGGGGGATCATGTATACCTTAGGGTAAAGCCCTAGAAAAGTACCTTACAGCGGAGGGGTTATGCTAAGCTAGCACCCCACTACTGTGGACCTTTTCAAGTCTTAGAAGAGATTGGACCTGTACCGTACAAGCTTGCATTACCAAGCCGTATCTAGGTCCATAATGTTTTCCATGTTTCCTTGCTAAAAAAGTATGTGTACAACCCTCAGCATATAATTAACTAGGAAAATATACAGGTAATAAGTTAATAGAATACATAACTTCTAAATTAATTGTTTTGGAAGGTTTTTTCGACAAGTTATATATGTGGAGATCGAACTTGAAGGAGATTTTCTAGCAGAACCTCTTCATATTCTTGATCAGAGAGAAACCACTTTGCAATAGTGAGCCATCACCCAGATTAAAGTGTAGTGGAAGAACTTTGGCCCGGAAGAGGCCACCCGGGAACAAGAGGAATTTATGCGGAAATCTTACCCTACATTATTTTCTTAAATAAGCAAGAACACCAGGGACTGTGTTCAAAACATGGGTGGGGAGATGTACCACCCCATACTGCATGAGCAATTATTGTGGTTACTAAATTTTACTTATTACTTTAGATTTGTACTGTATTAGTTTTTTACTTTATTTTGACATGGAATGTTAAATCACTGAGGCTGAGAGGTCAAGACATACTTTGTTACCTGATTAATGAATTATTAGAAGTTAAAGTATTTTAACAATAACTGAAAGAGGCAATGGTTAACCTCTAGAAACAGTTAAATTAAAAAAAATAGTTACTCATCTACTTCCTCAAGAGGAGGAAGGGAAAGAAGGCCTAAGGGGAGCATAACGAAGAGTAGAGATGAGATGAGTCAAGGGCAAAAAACAATGCTACCCAAATTTGCTTAAGTTGGGTGGAATAAACTAGTGGGAAAGACTCGAATACAGTCGGAGAGGTATGTGACTTTAGGTTGGACTGTAAGTCCTAAAGCATAGGATACCTGACTTTAATAGAATCAATTCACTATGTGGAGGAGGAAGAGCTCGGGGGACAGTCTGGACATAATTTCTAGACTCATGGCTGGGTGGTGAGACCTTCCAAGAAGGAAAATAAATTACATGATTACTAATGTTGTGAACAGATAAGTTGTCTAAACCTGTCCTTATGGAACATTAATCGAAAATGATATTACTAGTTCTGCAAATTGAATTAATTAGAGATGTACATTCAAGAGAACTAATTGTGATTTGAACAGAGGATAGATATGGGTGACCAATGCAATGCATGTTATTCAAAATAAAATAACTGTAGTGAATACTGTCATGTGGAAAGAGTTATTTTTGCGGACAAAACTAACCTCCCTAGGAGTCTAAGACTCTCTAGTGACAAACAAGACAATTAAGAGAAATCCTTCTCTAAACATAAATTATTCTATAAGAAACCAAGTGTTTTTCGATCCTACCTCAAGTCCAACGCTTGTTGTAGCAGTCCAACCTTGCTGATCCAGATGAGCTCCTCTTTCACTTTGAAACCTGCATACACTAACAATCAAACGATTACATAACACCTGAATATTCCATAAAACAAAACATATTCAACATATAGACCAAGGAGTATATGAAACAATTCATTAACACAAATCATTGAGAAGAATGGACTTATTTGTATTAAGGAAACAAAAAAGAAACCATTACAACCTGAGCCTTGGTGTTGTGCAAGTTCCTCCCAGGGTCCAGCAAGAGTTTTCCTCTACTTTGACAAGCTCACCCACTTCCAAATGAAACAAGAAAGGATGGTAATCTCTCCTCACAAGATTCTACAAGGAAGTCCTAATTCCAGCAGCATCTACCCTTTGGAATGTTCAACTTTCAACCCCCCCTCCTTTGGCCCAATGCCTGTATTTATAGTGTTCTAGAGGAATTTATTCAGGTCCAACATCAATGGGATACTCCCTCTTTTGGATGGGGTAGCTCCTCTCTTGATGGGATAAGTTCCTCTACATAGGGATGCATGAACCATCTGGAGGCGCTCAATACAGTCAAACACTCTTCTAGAAGGCTCTAGAATGACCACAAGTAACTTTTTTAAGATGAAACTCGCGCCTTTTGACCTTTACAGGGGTACGCACCCATCCTTTGGCTTACAGAGCGTACAAGTACGCAGGTACAATGAGTTTGGGATGCGTACACGCAGGCAAGGTAGAGAGAACCTGCGTACCCAGAGATAAACATGATTTTTAATTACTTTCTCTCTTTTTTGAAGTTTGACATGAAGAGCAGAGGTATAAGGCTTGACAAGGAGGATAATATGACTATTGATGGAGCCATATTAACTGCAGATAGTTATGGTGACAAATTTCAGTGTAACAGATTGCCCCCTAAAGTGCGAAGCCTGTAATAGATAAGGGTTTTATATCATCTAGGAAGGGTGAAGTACTTTATCATTTCGAGGATTATCTCGTGGGGAGCCCGGTTAAAACCTGCAATTTTCAACACAAAATACATGGATAAGATTATATCATCGTTGAGGTAGGCATTCCCATATAGACAGACTAACTATTCTGATACAGGAATGATTTCAGAATACATCATAATCATAGACTCGTGTAGACACAGTATGGACGCAGTCTTCATCTCTACTTCCCGAATTGGTACGATTCTAGCCATGTGAATAAATGAGTCGATGTCGAACATGGTAGAAACCACTTGATTACCAGTCAATGATGTAAACTGTTAACAAACGTGAGAGAGACCACCAGTAATGTCAATGGTTCTCAAAGTACCCAGCACAATCCATGAGATGTGAATGAATGAGTCGATGTCGAACATTTCATGGAATCCTTCGATCCTAAGTCAATGATGAAACTGACGTCAAAGGAGAGAAACCTGCCATTGGTGCATGCAGACTCCGAGGCACTGACGTCTAAGTCAACTTTCTAGATAATGGGCTGATGTCGATAGAAAGCGACCCGTCGCAGGCAAGCCCACAACACGAAATCATAGTTCAAGTTGAAGAAATGTTGCTGCAAGGACTGACTCAATGATGACACAATGGATGATAGGTATTTTGCGGTTGAATGATTTGTTTACAGACCTCTTGAACACATAACGAAACAACAGATGGTTTGGTGACGAATGACTCAAAGTCGACTCCAATAACTCGGCTAAAGATATTAATGATCTTGGTCAACTGTGAGACAAGGGATTTCCCAACCCAGGCGAATGAATAAGTGTCGTGTTCAAGAGTGGTAGTAAGTTTTTATTTCTGAGACAAAAGGATATCAAATAGGCTCATTCT
>APFE030966023.1:119157-141407 GCA_000404065.3 Pinus taeda | reverse complement strand
CAAAACCAGAGATATCTAAGGCTTTGCGACTTCTAAACCCAAAGTCACTATAGGACCAATATAAAAACCAAACCCTAAGGCTAAAATCTCAAGGAATTTCGCTAAAACTTTCGACACTAATGGAAAAAGTATAGGTGAAGATTTTTGACAGTAAACCAGTGGATCTGGGTAGAAAAAACTAAGAAAAACAAAATTCAAAAGGGAGAAACTGATAAAAAAGGGAAATTTTCTTAATTTTACTAGGGTACGCAGGCAACCTGTTTAACCAGGTGCGTGCACGCTCTGTGTACACAGATACAGTGCGTACAAGTACGCACTGTGTCTAACTCAGAGGGTGCGTACTACTGCAAAACAAAGAAAAACTAAGTTCTAATCTGACCCTAAGCTAAGCCACCCAAAAACACAGTCAAGCAACCAAAAAGCAAAAGAAATAAGAGTCTTTTCAGATCAAAGCAATGATTAAAGAAAAAATCAAACCCATCAATGGATTCCCCAGTGGAGTCTTCAATTTGTCATGCGGAAAGAGTTATTTTTGCGGACAAACCTAACCTCTCTAGGAGTCTAAGACTCTCTAGTGACAAACAAACCAAACAAGAACAATCCTTCTCTAAACACACATTATTCTATGAGAAGTCAAGTGTTTTCCGATCTTACCTTAGGTCCAACGCTTGTTGTAGCAGTCCAGCCTTGCTGATCTAGATGAGCTCCTCCTTCACTTTAAGACCTGCATACACTAACAAAGCAAACGATTACATAACACCTGAATATTCATCATAAAACAAAGCATATTCATCACATAGACCAAGGAGTACATGAAATAATTCATTAACAACAAATCATTGAGAAGAATGGACTTATTTGTATTAAGGAAACAAAAAAGGAACCATTACAACCTGAGCCTTGGTGTTTTGCAAGCTCCTCCCAGGGTCCAACAAGAGATTTCCTCTACTTTGACAAGCTCACCCACTTCCAATATGGCAACAAGAAAGGATGGTAATCTCTCCTCACAAGTTAACAATGGAAGTCCTAATTCCAACAACATCTACCCTTTGGAATGTTCAGCTTTCAACCTCCCCTCCTCTGGCCCAAAGCCTATATTTATAGTGTTCTAGAGGAAGTTATTCAGTTCCAACATCAATGGGATACTCCCTCTTTTGGATGGGGTAGCTCCTCTCTTGATGGGATAAGTTCCTCTATCATAGGGATGCATGAACCATCTGGAGGCGCTCAATACACGTCAAACACTCTTCTAGAAGGCTCTAGAAGTGACCACAAGTAACTTTTTAAAGATGAAACTCGCGCCTTTTGACCTTTACAGGGGTACGCACCCATCCTTTGGCTTACAGAGCGTACAAGTACGCAGGTACAATGAGTTTGGGATGCGTACACGCAGGCAAGGTAGAGAGAACCTGCGTACCCAGAGATAAACATGTTTTTTAGTGACTTTCTCTCTTTCTAAAGTTTGACATGAAGAGCAGAGGTATGAGGCTTGACAAGGAGGATAATATGACTATTGATTGAGCCATATTAACTGCAGATAGTCATGGTGACAAATTTCAGTGTAACAAATACCCTAGAAAATGGAAAATTGATATCATAGATACTTAGGCAAGAAATTCTAGTATTTTGTATGCTCGGTATATTTCCATAAGATAAAGGATTAATTGTTGTAGAAAATTATTACTTGTAGCATATAATTTCTTGAGGACTGTGTTGTTATAACAGGTGACAAATATTTATGATAGCCAGTTCAAATCCTCTTGATTAACTGTCAAACGAAAAGAGAGAAGTAATTTACAGTAAACAAGCATTCTCTAAGCACCCAATTATTTCCTTCGATCATATTACATTCTTTCTTTTTAACAAACGAAATGATTCAAAGCATCTATCATTCAGTTCTAGAATGGAATAACCAAGGAGATAGCCTATCCATACTATTAATGAAAAAACAGTAAACCATAAATCAGAGTTCAAATGAACAAATACAAGTCCGGATTTGGAAGCCTTTAAGTTTTCAAAGGAAATATACATAAACCCTGAACACATTTAAAATTATGCCCTTGACGGAAAATCACCCTAAAATTGTGTCAGTAAGCCTCTTTTCAAACATTCATCAGTAAAGCTTAATCAACTTAACCCTCGGCAAAAATCGCATAGACTATGCCATAAAGAACTGGCATTAGCTCAGTTCGCAAAAATTACCAGAACCCACATTAATAACATTATGATCCATTTGTGATAGGTGTATAATGTTCACATGAAATCAAGCACTTTCCTAATATTAACACTAGTGAAGATTTCAACCAAGCATCAAATGAAACCAGTGAAATAGAGCTAGCTTCGTAGGGCTCTACATAATAACCAACATGTAAGCAATGACACAGACCCATAAGCATTAAGGATGCAAAGGAATTCACCTTGACCACAAAAAATGTGAACCCAGCATGGATTGATACCTGTACAAAACACAAAAACCGGATTAGGAACCAATTTGGAAAATCGAACAACCTCTTTGTTAAGTTTAAATGTCAAACTGCTGAGGATGCTTCTAGAGAGTACCTGAGATAGGGCAGTTTCAGAAGAGGGTAGGCCGACTGTGCCAAAAAAACCCAGCGAATAAATATTGGTGATCCTACTGGTATAATAAAGCATACCTTAAAAAAACTCATTGATTCTCCTATTATTCACCTTTCTGAGGTCGAGAGCTACCCAGGTTGTCTTCAATAGGATGGGAAAGCCAACAGAAGTGATTTGTATAGTTGATTGAATAATGAAATCCCAATCTAAAAAATCCCGATGTGAAATCGACAACAAGAAGAACAGAATACAAGATAAATGAGGATATGGATGCAATGGAGTACCTCAAGAATGGAGCATAGACAAAACCCTAACATAACTAGAAGGAACAGACATAAAACCTCTCAGTGTAGCAGATGATTAGCTTAGTTAGAGGGAAGTTAAAATAGAACACAACATCGCCCAAATGACTCCACTGACATCCGAGCATGGGAGGGATAGTTATGAGGCTAAAGCCTAGCTGCTTAAAACCGTGGGATCGCCAACCCCAGATTGAAGGGTGCAGATTAGACCAATTGTCACATGCCAATCGAGCCTTCTAGTGATTTCATGCAGAGGCATTAACCATGTGAGTACAAACATAGAATAGTATTGTTATCAATAACTCAATTAAATTAATTAATGTACAACAATGAATTGTTATTGATGGTGCTGGACCCACCAACATTTAGGGGATCACCCCAGTATGAAGTCCCAACTAGACCTCACACTATTTGGTGTGGGAGTCTCATCTAGTATGATGCCTTGGTTGCCATTATCTTAAATATTTCCTCAAATATTTCTTGTCAGAACAAGAGAGTGGTCTGCCTTGTCTTCGAGAAGTGAGGTTCCCATACCTAGTGATTGTAAGTGTTACTTATGTCAATGGTTCTTTCACTGTATAGCAAGAGGGTGAAAGTGAGTGCCAAATCGGTTGGGAATAAGTCCCAACTCTGCTAGGAACACACAACAGAACAGGACATTCACAACATCTAGAGGAACTGTCCACACAGATGCAGAAGTCATTCCACACAGGGAAGATAACATGTACAACACTCAGCATATGAGTCTGCACGAGTGCAATGGTTCTTACAACAAGTGTTACGTTGAAGGTCTGTCTAATGTTCAGGAAGGTAGCCACCACAGGTGAGACACTGTTAACAACATATACAATACATTTTCATTAATAGATTATGCATCACAACAAGTGAAATAGTTCAATTGTGAAACATAGGTTAAAGAAACATGCATCACAAGTGTTCAATATTAGTCTTACAACAATTACAATACATGTGTCAATATGGCCTATTAGCAGGATTTTGAATTAAGTGAAAGTTCCAAGACACGTCGTTACACCATATCATTGACCCCATGAGCAGGGCATTGGAGCCAATTTTTACTCCTCAAAGAAAATATTATAGACTCTCTTGGCTATGTGGGAGGAGTTGAGGTGAAAAACTTCTTTCCATGTACAAATGAGGGGGTCTTTATAGCCAAGGGTGAAACTAACCCGTATGGTTGTTCGACTACCCTCATGACCATTTGACTTCCAAGACTTTTCAACTTTACATCACTCTTCATACAACAAGTGGGTCCCTTGGACTTCCATGTTACAATACATTGATAGACATTTTGGCCCATAGTAAAGATGTGAAGACATGACTCATGACACAACTTGACATGACAGTGTCGGTACACTCATGTTGCTGATGGTGTGATTGTCGAGCTGCAGTGTTGTTCGATGATAGATGTCTTCATGGTGTGTCACAACTTCACCTCCGCATGAAAATGTGCTTGTATTCTTCAATGGTCATTGATTCGCTTGATCTTGCTTTTACACATTTCTCCTTGTCTCTATGTTGGAAGGCTTGAAAGGTTCGTCTATTCGTGAAAGGTGCATGTTCATCTGTTCATCCGTCTGTGAGCACATCTTGGATCTTTGCTCATCTATCCATCCATGAACACCTCTTTGCATGATCATCCATTCATGAGCACATATCTTTGCATGCATCATTTATTAGTCTGTTGGTGAACCTGTCCTTCTACATGTGATCCCTTCATTCATCCCATTTGTCGTTGCGCCATGTCTGTTTGTGTACTTGTTCCTACAGTCACTCATGATGAGATGACATCAAATCGAAAAACCTCCTAGTCTACCATGATACATGATCATTTCGGATGTAGTTGATGAGGAGAAGAAACAAGGTTGTGAGGTGGGATGGAGGCTCTAGGCACTACTAATGAAAATTGTGCATGAGTCACTGGGTGATCAAGATGGGCAATCTAGATTGACAGTGACTGTCTGTGAGGTCTGGCTCAGCGGGAGGATAAAACTGCATAGTTTTTTAGGGAAATAGCCTTGTCTACAAGAATGCTAGGAAGGCAAAACTTGTGTAGTTTCTGGAATGAGTGGGTGGTAGAGCTTGGCAGCAAAAACTGCGCAATTTTCTGGAGGAACACACCGAGCTGCAGGGAAGCTTGGTACACAAGAATTCCACAACTTTTTGGAGGAGCGGTCCAGGAGCTTGGGAGCCAAAACTTGACAATTTCTAGAGGGAACTCGTAGCTGGCTATTGGGTTAGTGGCAATAGAAATTGCACAATTCCTGAGAAGAATTGGAAGTCAGTTACGAGGAGCTTGGTAGCAAAAACTACGCAATTCCCAGAGGGAACTAGCAGACTGCTGCTGGGAGCTGCTAGAGAGAAAAACTACCCTGATGCGAGAAGGTCGGCCAGCTGATCACCTCTCCGCAGTTTCTGGGCTGAGGGGACCACTGGGCAGCAGAGGGCCTACTCATGAAAACTGTGCAATTTTCTGGGTGAGAAGTTGGTTGACTGTTGAGAGGGCTGGCTGGAAAAATTGCATGATTTTCTGATGGTGACAAGGATTGGCACTAGGTGTCTGTCCGGCATGTCTGCGTAATTTTCTCAATTCACAGAGTGCGCAATTATTGTAGTTTATGCATACTTTTTTAGGTGAATTAGTCCCGGGGTGGCTACCGGGTCAAGCTCTCCGATTGGCCAGCATGGAGACTGATCGATTTGCTTGCGAGTAGTGCAGATTGAGATGAATTTCTTGGTGCTTCAGCATTGTTTTGGGTGACAGTCGATTGAGTTGATGGAGGGGTGATGGTCTGGTTGTTAGATGGGAGTTTGGTCATCAGAACTTTAGTAAAATAACTAAGTGTGTGAATGAGTGAAACATGCATATGTGATCTTGCAAACACACAGTTGCATGACTCAACGACGAGATGACTCAAACCATCCAGACATACATGTTCAACATGATTGACCAACTGTACAAGCAACAAGTACGACACTAGTGATTGATCATTGGTCGACCATTACGATGCTTGCACGGTAGTGAATGTGACTCCATGTGAAAGTGCAACAAATGCTTTCATAGTGAACATATCAAGTACACATGAAGCAAAGACTTTGTGCATGACTAGAATATGGTCACAAAGCATGACTTTGACATCAACATCCAAAACTTAGATGAAATCAACAAGTAAGGTGGATGCGAAGACTCACATGAGCTCACAAAGTGAACCCAAGTGTGTGCAATCATTAAGCAAAACTCTCACGGGAGGCTCCAAAATTGGGTGGAGGCCAAAATTTTGGAGGGTGGAAGTAGCCGCTACAACACTTGGCGACTCACTAATGGAACTCCAGCTTCTCTGTTTTGGTTTTTTTCTAGCATAAGGCCTTGGTCTTTCGTGGAGTATTGAATCATTGTGCGGGCTAATTCAGCTTCCCCACTTCCACCATGGACATACGTGGGTCACCTTTTGCCAACTCAGTCAAACACAACCAAAAATTCACCTTGATCACAATGTTTCGAATTAGGGAAGGGTAGTTTAGCTCACGAGTTAAAGATTTTCAAAGTGTAATTTTTCATCTCTAGTGTTGCTCCACTGCTAGCAGGCCTAGACAATACCCCAACGAAGTCACGCAGGAAAACACACATTGCTCCACTACCAACAAGCCTGGTCAGTACCCCAGTGGACTTGCATGCTTCACCTCCCTGCGTAGGAAGCCTTTCCCTTCTTTTGCCTTTGTATTTTTTCAAGAGGACTATGCATAGGAACTTATTTATTCTTGGGGCAGAATAGGGATCCCAACTTATTAAAAGCAGAAGAGGTTGTTCCTTCAGAGAAGCATGGAAGATCTTCGACATACGTTTGCTTGTTTGGATTTTCCCCTTCTCTGTTTCTACTCGTTGGATGAGCTTGAACACACAGAGTAGAAGGGTGTGTATAGGCATGGGGCTTCCCAGTGTAGACAAAGGTTCATGGTTGGACCAAAACTTCCCTTTCAGATGGCTCATATTGTCCATCAAGGCTTCATTGTCCGAAGGTGATAACCAAGCATAGAGAATACAGACACAAGATTGACCAAGTGTTGCACTCCCACAAGTCTCTTCATATTTCAGCCACATACTCTATTCAAAAGCCAAGACGTAGTAGTTGGTAGCATTTATTTTTGGAAATAAACGTAGTAATATATCAAGCAAACAAAACAAATGTAAACAAAAATAGTAAACATAACAATGAAAGTAAAAACAAAGATAGTAAGCAAAGAAAACAATATGAAAACAACAAGCAATAGGAAGACTATGTACATTGCAAGGGTCGCGGCCCGGCCTACTAGAAGAAATTCCTAAGAGCTTGGCCGTTGTCAGGAGGGTTGTCAACCGTCCTATCAAGTGATTGCAGGCAGAGTGTGTATGTGCCAAGATTCTCACGGACCAGTATTAGTTTATTGGGTTCTGCTACCGGAACTTGGTGATATTCCAAAATACCTTTAAGTGAAGACGACACCACTACCTCAAATACTACATGCAACATATGCTCAGATGATGGCATGGGTTAGTTGCTTTTATTTCAGGAGCAATTCAAGTTTCTCAAATCAATACATAGTTGGACTTCCCCATGTTTCTTACATGAAAAACTCAAATTAGAAACCCATGTATGATGATGAACTTTGTAAGTAATCCAAACATCCAAAATATTAGTCAAAGTTTTTTGTATAGTGAGTTCAAACAACATATGTGTTTTACCTGGATTTTGCTACAATGGCTTGGCTCCTCCTTTACCTAGAATCTCATGTGGAATTATTCACATGTCATGTCCACTCAGGTCATCATCTGCCTTTGTGGACACATCTTGATACTGTTTGATCAAGCGGTCAAAGACTTGTCGTTGTTGTGGTGTATAATTTGTACCGAGACTGACTATATTTGGATCATGATTGGTTCCCAGGTTACTCTGTTTGTTCATAGTGGTGTTCCTATGGGTTCTCTTGTTTCTTGGCCCTTGACAGAAGTTCTGCAAACCATACAGCTTGTTGAGAGAAACCACACCCTTGGGGATGGGGTTGGCTTTCTTACCCTCAACTGCGGTTTTCAGGGGCTGCTCATGCTTACCTTCATCATTTATTATGTCCTTGAAAGCATCAACACTATTTGCGGGGTGCAGTATCACTTTGAGTGTGACCACATTGAGGTTGATGGTCCTTTGTAAGCTCAACATGAGTGCTTCATACTCAACAATGTTGTTTGTGCACTTGAACTTCAAGAAGCTTGAAATCATGGATTCTATGTTGTTTTGGGTGACTAAGATATACCTGGTCTTTGAGCTGTCATGTATTTTGTATTCGTTAAAGTCCATGGCCCACAGCTTGTTTGTACACAGACCGTTTGACACGCTAGTACTACTGCTACTATTGTTACTACTGCTAGTTCTACTATTGGTACAATGCACTATACATGTTTCATTACCATCAGTTGGTCAAGGAAAGAGTTCCAATTGCATGTCTAGTGGGGTTGGAGCTGGCCATGTAGGATAACACCCTAATGTTGTTTCTAGGAGGCAGTTTCAAAAAATGAGTTTTGCAGAGGCCAATGATTCATTCTCACTATTAAGGGGGGTAAAATTGTGCTTCATATACCTCTCATGCAATACATAGATTTGGTTTCATTTTCCCTTGTATAGAAGCCACATGTGGGACCAGTCTATAGCAAAACATCTCTCCAGCTTGCTAGAGCATTCTCTAGTAAGTAGTAGACTGTATGCTTCCAGTATGTCCACAACAACTATGTTGATGCAATGGTGGACTCGACTGTCATGAGATATTCAAATGATCATGTCTCACAGTTCACCAATCGTTGGTACCCATGTTCGATCAAGTTGGATGATTTGCATAGATGTCTCGCTCCATTGTGCATTGATCTTCTTAGCAATGCAGAGTGGCATAAAGATGGTGTTTGCACTAGATTCATTTAAGAAGTTGTGAACATTATAGTTAAAAAATTCAAAGGATAGTAGGAATGGAGGGCAACCTGAGTTTTCTTCTTCCATCCAGAGCATGTTGAGCATAGTAGAAAGTGATTCAGGTGGTGTTCTTGCTCCCTTCCTCGTAGAGGTTGCGATGTATGTTGTTGTTTGTCCCAATGTGTGTAGCAGAATGTCTCACTAACTCTAGATCTTAGGTAACACGAACAAACTGATGTTCACCCAATTTTTCTTCATGTCATCAATAATATTGTAGTCTAGAGGTGGTAGACTCACTCAGGTGTCCAGGGTAGAAGGAATGTTCATGTCATTTGCGGGGTGTTTTTTAGTTTATTTCTCATGGAGGCACTCTTGTTCGTCGTTATCTCCCTAGACTTGTTTTGTGTTTTATTCTTTACGGTAGCCGGTGGATTGACCTTCCTCGTCAATTGTCTCATATTTTCTTGTGCTTCCCCAAGTGTAAGGGGATCCCCTTTTCTCCTGATATTGTATTGGTTACTTTGCTTTTGGGGGTGCTTCTCAGTGTTCATCTTCAACATTTCTTGTGAGCACTGATACATGTTCACCACATGCCCAGAACTTGATGGTTCATCGGGTGCAACCTCTTCATCATCATTAGTGTCTTCTAGCTGCTCTTGCATACTATTTCCCACATCAAGTGTATGACTTCATAAAGCGTTTGTGACTCGCTTCCAGTCCGAACAAGAGTTTTTGAGGTGATGTTCTTCGTGGAATGAACAGAACTTGTGATCTGCGCACTATTCGACCTGGAACACAGATTTTTGCGTAGTTTTTGGAGCGATTCAGTTGCTGCCTAATGAGCTTCTTCGTTGCCTTTTCCTAGGTAGATGGCTTCATGCAGATGTGTCCCTTTTCAGTTGTTTGAGGTCGGACGCTTCCATAGTCAAGTTCTTGACGAGGCAAGTGAGGGTTTCAATATCAGTTGCTTCCTTGTCTCTACCCTTTCTCACCATCACTTGGGACTTACTCCTTGCATATTTGGAGTCCTTTGTTGGTTCATCATCCTTGATGACTCCAATTGCACACAAGTATTTTTCAACACCAATAGCATCTTCACATCTTTCGAGGAGGGTTGGTTTTGCAACTCGCATGACAAACTGTACAATGCTAGTTTGTAGTGTGGATGTGTAGTAATCACAGTGACGGAGTCATGAGGTTTAGTTTCCGCTACAAACTTGTTCAATATGCATGTAAACCTCTTATTTAAGTCTTTTACTTTTTCTTTTCCCTCCATCTTTAGGATTCTTAATTCTTCTTCTTCATCCTCTTCCTCTCTTTCATATCTGATGGTTCCAGCTTTGAGTCCGTTGGTTTGTTTCACCTTGGCCTCCTCCATTACCTTCCCCTCTGCCTCATGTACCAGAGTCTAATCTCAAGATCACAAGAGTGCCTTGTTCACCTTACCAGAAGACCAAAGGTTCCTCTCCGTCTTTAATAGATTCTTCTAGATCTTTGAGTGTAGCAAGGGTTTCTTCTTCCACTCATGATAGAACAACTCTTGTAGGAGTGGCTTTTGGCTTCTTTGATGTGTAAGGAATATGTTGTATGCCTAGGATCAATCTGACTGCTTTCACGAACTAGCGAGTGATGGAACAGACGAAGCAAAGGTGATGATATGGAATCTCATTTTAATTCTTGGGAGGTGAGGAGTAACCAACTACAGAGTCACACGTAGGTGAGAGGGAGTAGGAGTTACTTCCTTGACTGGATGGTTGATGAATGAGTGTGAGAGGACGTTCAACCACATACAACTGGATGCCCTCTTTCTAGCGCCAGAAATGTTGACGGTTCTAGACCCACCAACATTCAAGGGATCACCTTGGTCAAAAGTCCCAACTGGACCTCACACCGTTTGGTGTGGGAGTCCCATCCAGCATGATGGCCTAGCTTCCCTTATCTTAAAGATTTCTCG
Source organism: Pinus taeda (assembly GCA_000404065.3). Taxonomy (NCBI): domain Eukaryota; kingdom Viridiplantae; phylum Streptophyta; class Pinopsida; order Pinales; family Pinaceae; genus Pinus; species Pinus taeda. The sequence goes on along the minus strand of APFE030966023.1, from coordinate 130,623 downwards.
CAACTCTTGCTTATCGGCACAAGAGAGCGGTCTGCTTTGTCTTCGAGAAGTGAGGTTTGCATGCTTGGTGATTGTAAGTGTTATTCGTATTAATGGTTCTTTCACTATAGAGGGAAAGGGTGAAAGTGAGTCCCAAGTCAGTTGGGAATAAAGTCCTAACTTTGCTAGGAACACACAAAACAACAGGACGTGCACAACTTCCAGACGAACAGTCCCCACGGATGTGGCGGTCACAAAACAAAAGGGAAGATAACATGTACAACACTTAGCGGATGAGTCCATATGAGTGCAATGGTTGTTAAAACAAGTTTTATGTGAAAGGTCTGTCTAATGTCTGGGAAGGTAGCCACCACGGGCGAGATAACATGAATAGCATATTCAACATATTTTCATTAATAGATTATGTATTATAGCAAGTGAAATAGTTCAAGAGTGAAACATACGTTAAAGCAACATGCATCACAAGTGTTCAAGATTAGTTTTAAAATAGTTACAATACATCTGTAAAAACGTGTTGGACTGTTAGCATGCTTCTGAATTAAGTGAAAGTTACAAGACACGTCGTTACCACATACATCACTAACCTCTTCCGCAGGGCATTGGAGCCACTACTTACTCCTCAAAGAAAAGATTACAGACTCTCTTGGCTATGTGGGAGGAGCTGAGTTGAAAATTTCCTTTCCATGTATAAGAGGGGGTATTTATAGCCAAGGGTGAAACTAACCCCTGTGGTTGTTCGACTACCCTCATGACTGTTTCACTTCCATGACTTTTTGAATTTACATGACTCTCCGTACAACAAGTGGGTCTCTTGGACTTCCATGTTACATTACATTGACAAATAGTTTGGCCCACAGTAGAGAAGTGCAAGACATGACTCATGACACGACTAGACATAATAGTGTTGGTACATTCGTGTTGCTGCTAGTGTGCATGTCGAGCTGCAGTGCTGGTGCATGATAAAAGTCTTCATGGTGTGTCACAACTTCACCTCCACATGGAAAAGTGTGCAAAGTCTTCGATGGTCATTGGTTCGCTTGATATTTATTTTGCACATTGCTCCTTGTATCTATGTTGGAAGGCTTGACAAGTTTGTCTTTTTGCGAAAAGTGCATGTTCATCCGTTTGTCCATCCGTGAGCACATCTTACATGTTTTCTCATACGTTCGTCCGCGAACACCTATTTGCATGATCATGCGTTTGAGAGCACATCTCTTTGCATGTGTCGTTTAGATTAGAAAATCTTTGTTACAAACATTTTGTAGAGCTTTGATTAGACAAGTAGCTCGATTTAGAACTGATCGTTATAATGAGGAGCTCAAAGGCTCTATTTATAGATAAATATCATTGTTCATCCATTGGTGAACTTGTCCTTTTGCATGTGCTCCATTCATTCATCCCATTCATCGTCTCACCATGTTTATTTTTGTACTTTTTCCTGTAGTCACTCATGATGAGATGACATCAAACCCAAAAGCCTCCTAGTTTACCATGATACATAATCATTTTGGATGTAGGTGGCTGGGAGAGGAAAAAGGGTTGGGAGGCGAGATGGAGGCTCCGAGCACTATTAATGAAAACTGTGCAAGGGTCACTAAGTGATGAGGATGGGAAATCTGGATCGACAGTGCTTATGCGTGAGGTCTATCTCATATTGAGGAAAAAATTGTGAAGTTTTCTAGGGGAACAGTCTGGCCTGCGGGAAGGCTAGGCAAGAAAAATTTGTGCAATTTCCAAAATGAGTGGGCAGCAAAGCTTAGCAGCAAAAACAACGCAAATTTTTTGAGGAGCAGGCTTGGATGCTGGGAGGCTTGGAAGACAAGAATTGCGCAATTTTTTTGAAGAGCGAACCAAGAGCTTGGCAGCCAAAACTACGTAATTCCTGGAAGGAACTGGCAATTGTGTGTTGGGTCACTAGCGACAGAAACTGTTCAATTCCTAAGCATAATTGGAAGTCAGTTATTATGATCTTGGCAGCAGAAACTGCGCAATTCCTGGAGGGAACTAGAAGACTGCTGATGGGAGGTTTTGGCAAGAAAAATAATGTTGATGCTGGGAGGTTGGCTTGCTGATCACCTCTCCGCAGTTTCTGGGTTGAGCAAACTTTTGGGCAGCAGAGGGCGTGCTCATGAAAACTGCGCAATTTTCTAGGTGAGTAGTGGGTCAATTGTCTAGAGGGCTGGCTGGAAATATTACACAAGTTTTTAAGGGAGACAAGGATGGGCACTAGGTGTCCGTCTAGCCTATCAGTGCAATTTCCTCAATTAGCAGTGCAGGCAGGAAATATTACACAATTTTTTAAGGGAGACAAGGATGGGCACTAGGTGTCCGTCTAGCCTATCAGTGCAATTTACTCAATTAGCAGCACAGGCAGTGCTTGCAGCTTCTGTGCAATTTTTTAGGGAGTTAGTCTTGGGGTGGTTGATAGGTCACACTCTACAGTTGGTCTACATGGAAACTGATTGCTTTTCTTACGAGGAGTGCAACTTAAGATGACTTGCTTAGTGCTTTTGCGCTATTCTAGGTGACAGTCAATCAAGTTGATGGAGGGGTCATGTTCTAGCTGTAAGAGGGGAGTTTGGTCATCGGAACTTCAACAAAATGACTAATTGTGTGAACAAGTAAAAGATGCATATGTGATCTTCCAAACACACACTTGCATGACTCGATGACGAGACGACTCAAACCATCCAGACATACATGTTCAACATGACTAAACGATGGTACAAGCGACAAGCACAACACTTGTGATTTATCGTTGGTCCATTGTGATGATGCTTGCACGCCAGTGAATGTGACTCCATGTGAGAGTGCGAAAGATGCTTTCATAGTGAACACAACAAATACACACAAAGCGAAGACTTTGAGCACAACCAAAACATAGTCACAAGCATGACTTTGACATCAACATGCAAAAATTGGATGAAACCAATAAGCAAGGTGGATGTAAAGACTCACACAAGCTCACGGAGTGAACCCGAATGTGTGCAATCATCAAGCGAAACTCTCAAGAGAGGCTCCGAAATTAGGTGCAAGCCAAAATTTTGGAGGGTGGTTGTAGCTACTACAACACTTGTGTATGTGGATTCCATTGAATTTTCCCATGATTCATTAATTGTAAACCACTATGTCCTTTGATATTTATACACTGAGCCGACATTATAGGTAAGTCTTGGAAATTGTAATTCACTGTAAAGATTAGTACTCACAAGGTAAACAAAATAATAATCTTTGTAATTATTGTATTTTTAATTCGATTGTATGAGGTAGGTGTTACACCGATTCGTTTCAAAGCTTGGAAGCATTACAAGAGAAAAGCTTCATTTTTTTTAAAAGCTTCGTATTTTGTGAAACATGTAACAAAATCATTTGTTTTCGTTTCAAATTTTTTTGTTAAGATTCCTTTCATTTCATAATTTTTGTTACGAGTCTTATGAATTAAAAATGATTTTTTAAAGAATTTTATGAAACAAAAATCCCTTGATTTTAATCATTTTTTCGTTCCAATTTTTTTGTAAGAGGGATCATGAGAAAGTTTATTGTATGAGGAATTTTGTCACTTTGATATTGTTTAAAAACAAAGGGTTTTATTTGGAGGATTTTTTTCTAAAAAGGATTTTTTTAAAGCTTTGAAAAGGAGATTATAAAATGACATTGTTTTAATTGACTATCGGAATTGTGTTTTTTATTTTTTATTTTTTGGAAAAGTTGTTTTTGCCAAAATTTGTAGATTCTTTTGTTTGTAGGAGCCAAGAAGAGGGTTTTTTATTGCGGTTAGTTTTGATGTCTACAATTCGATTTTTTCATTGAGCTACATTCTGGTAGTGCTCAACAAATGGGAAAAGCCAAGCGGATGAGAAGGTCAAAGCGACAATATGAGATGTTTGGGATTCTCTTAAATTTGAATGTGAAGAGGCAAAGGGATGTCTTTGAATTAACATGCATAAGATAATTTGTGGATGACAACATTCTTCCCCTGATTTCAGATGCCAAGACAGCTAAGGAGACCTCGGATACCCTTGAGGAGTTTTGGTGTACGGGGGAGTATTGAGGTTAAATATGAAGGTGGATATGTAGCAGCAGATCTACATCAAGATGAAAATTTGGTGAATCCCATTGTGTTCAGCCACCAGTGGATGATGAGTGAATAATTTGCAGAAGAATCTAAAAATGAGCACATAATGCTTGTGAATCCCACTGTGCATAGCCACAAGTGGACAAAAAGTCAGTGATTCTAGCAACAGAGCTTGCTAATGAAGATTTGTTGTTTCGAGCAATAGAGCTTGTTAATGACAATTTAATGAATCCAACAGATCTTGCTCATGAAAAATTAGTGAATCCAGCAATAGAGCTTGTTGATGACATTCAAGTTTTCATTGAACCAGTCAATACTATGGTGAATCTAACAATTAATATTGTTGATGTAAATTTTGATGAAAACTTTTTACTCAAAGATGAATGTTATTCGGTGAGAAAATCACTTGAGTTAGTGGAAGACAACCTTTCTGCAGTAGCACAAGTTAGTACAGAAGTGGAAAAGACAAAGATAAAGACAAAGACAAGGACAGATATAGAGACAAAGAAGGAATACCACACAAAAAAAAAGAGAGACAGAGGAAGAGGGAGCGAATGAAGCGCAACAAGAGAAAGTTATCATTATAGAGCAGAAGGAACTAAACCAATATGGTTCTGCAAATATTTTTAATTCTAACATTGATTTCCATTGTGTAGGTACACATAACGATGATGAAGAAGAGTTAATTTTCCTTGAAGGATGGCTTGCAACACCATGCCTTGATAAAATTTGCATAGAAGGTGTATAAATGAATCTTGAAGATAGCTTGGATAATGAAGAGATGAATAGATGAAATTGTATTATGATCTTATGTTGTAGAAGATTGATGATGAAGACCACACAACAAAAAATGACATGTGGCAGCAGTCCACATACAAGCCAATTCTTGAAGAAGTCAAAGACATGCTTAGACAACGTGGAACAATGGAAGATCTACACCAAAGAATGAAGAAATTAAGGTTTGAAAGATACAACAAGAAGAAAATGTTGAAATAATTTAGAGGCTACAAGATCTTGAAGAAGAGAAGAAAAGTAAAGGTAGTTCAAGACAATTTTTTAAATTGTAAAGCCTAGATGAGACAACCATGTATCTTAATTGAAATTTTATGTGGTTGAAATTAAAAGGTAGTATTGCATAATCTAATTTCAATCACACGGCTAGGTGTCAAAACGTCCATCCAAGTGTCCCAATTCAATTTCATTTAGTCTAGTTTAAGGTGAGTTTCTCTCCAAATCATTTATTATTGATATTTCTAATGTAATCTTATTTCGCTGATTAGTAATATTAAAAAAACAATTATATACTCCAACTTTTCATTTTCATTCTTTGGGAAGAGACTTCCTAAGAATTACCAAATAATAAAATGTACAAACTACCATTTGCTTAATTTGTAGATTTCAAACCATAATCCAAACAATAAACAAGTCAGAAAATCTTAAAAAATAAATGCAGTTGACAGCTTAAAAAATGAAAAAACTTATGGTATGGACAATGCCTAGCTAATGTCCATTTAACCAATTGTTTTAATCTTGAGCAATCATTTCGATTCACACAATGAGCACAAGTATTGTTTGGATTCATTTCATTTCGAATGACTGAATGGTTGTAGGAACTTTTTGGATTCATTTCATTACAATGTCTGCCCGCTAGTGTAAGGTGACCCGGATAATACTTGATTAGATTGTCCAAAATTCAATTTAAAGGCCAATTATTCCCACGACCAATGTCATGAGCCGGACCGCTGTCACCATTGGTTATATATATATATATAATCAATCAATCATGCATATAAATATTTTAGGGTTTTCAAATGAAAATGTAATCTTGCATCGAGTCAAGCCACGCAGAATTAAGGGACACATCACACTTATTTAATTTTAAGATGATCACGCGAATTAAGGGGCACATTTAGACCTGGAATTCAAAAAAAGTTTACCTGTCAAATGAAAATTTGAAGACGGGTGTTTGTTTTTTATGCTGGTCAATTTACGTTTTAGGTAAATTTATGGCTCTCAGATTTTTTCCATCTTGAGGTTTTCAAGAGTTTCTTAATGATATTCATTGTGTGCCTCAGAGAAATCAAATCGAGAAACTGCAGGAAAAAATGCAAACATTATACAAGTCTTGTTTAGCAAACACAGCCTAGGTCCCCTAAGAACCATGGAGACGAACTATGATTCCACCCCAACTCAGAAAGCTATAATACAATAAGCATCTGTAGCATAGAAAAACAAACATCCAAAACAATGTTTGAAGGAAGACTCACAACATATCCCAGCCTTAAGGCACCCGTCAATCACCTCAACATACCGTGACTACAGTCCAAGAGTGCTAATAATTTTCTTTCATTGCACGAAAGAAATTATGCAAGATACAAAAAACTGAAGAGAGGATTTAATCAAAGTTTATCTGCAAAATTCTCATAGCTTGCCAATACAATATAATGGTAAACTATGCAAGAAAATGTTCTTAAAACAAAACTAAAGGATAAAGGATGTAAGTTGTAAATGATAAGTCCATTTCTGATTTCAGAACCCAGGCATAAAACCTAAAACATTATGTGGTTGAATCATTAACAACTATTTCCAGCTCTGAAAGACCAATTGAATCCAATGCTGAAACTTTCACTCATGTAACGACGTTGAAGCATGTTGTCTGAAAAAAAGAAGTTATAGTTTGCAGTTGTCATTAAATGGATCTAATCATACCAAGTTTGAGTTGCAAATCAAACTATGCCTTGAACTCTACAAAAGAGCTTTAAACTATGGTCATTTTTTGCCATGTATCTAATTTGGCATAGGAATGACCTGGGCTAAAACTTGTTTTGAAAATGTGCTTTATCTAATCAAGTTTTCAAAATAGAGAGAGAGTTTTACACGAAACTGTTTTGCTATTAAAATGCATAGCATAATTGAAATTGTGTTTGAGGGAGTGAAACCATATTTCCTTGGTGTTGGCGATTCTCTGTACTTCTGGAGCAGTAGCCTATGCAGTTGTAGGATGCTCGTGATTCCTTAGATGAGTTATGATGATTTCCTTCAACCAAATTTTGTTACTAGTTTGATAAAATGTAACTGATGCAACTTCTAGAGTTGGGGAAATAACAATGATAGGATTCCTTGCACACATGACAAGGGTGATGAGAAGTTCCTTTTGGAATCCAGTAAAGTAATAAGATCATGAATGCAGACCCAGGCCAGAAAGGATCTGATTCACACAGGCCGGAGCCCTATTCTCCCAATAAATAGATAGATGTTTGTCATCTAACCAGCTGGAGTATAGTTAGAGGAAGACAAAAACATTACCTTTGCTATGCGTAAGACCTAGACCATGATAGCAAAGGGAAGGCAAGATCAGAGCAGAGTTTGTGGTAGGAATAAAGATAAGGGATTTATCAACAGCAAAGGGCAAATATTCAAAATTCAAAGTGCTTGCATTGATCGCTTCAGTTGGGCTTCAAGCACAACCTCATCCCTTCGCTATAAGTAGAGTCCCTCCTTTGCTGACGGTTATATACCTGATCATATATATGAACTTTCCTTGCTTTCTAACAACTCCTAGGCTCGAAGCAATGTTTTCTAGTCTATCAATCACCACACCATATAATCATTCACTCCAAAAAGAAGGATTGAGTGCTAACTCAGGAAATGGAATTTATTTATGCAATAATCGCGTATGGTTTTCCTCTCCACTCGATTGAGGAGATTCAGCTGGTTTCAAACTCTGTTCTCCTGAGGTGCTTAAATGGTTGGTGGTGGAGTAAATGGCTGGAGACCCCTTGAAGATATAGAGGGGATCCTGTTTGATGGTCCACATGGCTCGCAAGATACACAATAAATGTGGAAGATCACTCTAATCTCCATTGGTTGGTACAACTTAGTAGCATCCTACAACCAAGATGGCCTTCCCACCATTGATGATTTTTATGGTTGATCAATTGCCTTCCACTCCAGAGTTCCAAACTAAGCCATTGTTATTGTTACTATGAATATGAATTATGATGGTTAAATTAAATCTGTGAACTTCAAATTTACGGTTTTAGATTTTTTTGCACGTCACTTTCAACGTTTCCAAATTTTTAAGCCGTCAAATACATTTAAAAACCCAAAAAACGTTCTATGGAATGTCAAATTCCAGGGCACATTCACACTTATGTAATTTTAAGTACATTTTTTTTAAGTTTCAGAGTTAAGGTCTCACTGTTTTTATTGTATATGATCAGGAAAATGAATATTTTAATGTTATCATTGTTAGACACAATATTTTATAAAATTGTCGAACGAGTGTAATATAATTTGTGATATAATTTTCGAATATTTGGTGTGAACAAAATATGCTGATTTTTCTTACAAATTAATGAGAAAATAAAGGAAATGCCAAAGCCTGTAGCATCATTGCAACGTAAATTTTAAATATGTGAAATGAATGAAGCAAGTGTTTTTCTTTAATGTTTTCTTGTGATGCAATTTTCCAACCACTGTATAGTAATGTTGGGATGATATTTCTTTTCATGCTAAGTGGTTTATATATCGTATATGTATATTTATCTTTCAGCGCCGCTTGATAGAATTCCCGTTTTGAGCCCTGGCGATATCTTTATGTATATTAAGGATAAACAAATTTGAACTGATAACAGATCATGCAATGATATAGTATACAGCGCAATACTTGATAGACAGGTTAGATATGTGAGGTAAGACTCATTGTAGAGTTTGTGGTGAAAATATTCTACATGAAACAGTCACAGGTATGGTGCGTACATATATAATCCGTTAAAAATAGAACCCCGCAATTAACGCGTGTCCAACACAATCATTGATCACAGAGAACTTTTTTCATAAAAGAAGTGTGATCAAGAATTTGTTGGAAATTAATTCCAACTGCATCACATAAATGATGTGATCTTCAGCAATTAATTTCAGATTATCCGGAAGCCGCAAAAGTCCACTGATATTTTGCACTTTAAATATGCATTAAATGCAGAATTAAATCTCCTGTAGACAACCGACTTGTTTTTGCTGAAAAGGCATCACCGCCTTGCATCACCATCTTCTGCAATAAATACGTAGATAAAGATCAGCAGATATTTACTTAGTTTATTGTTTAACGTAGATATTTGTTTTCATATAAATACATGTACAGCAGTCATGTTTTTTTCAAAAGCAAGAGAGGCAGCGTAATCCGAAAAGAACAACAGTTCTGTTTTTGTACTCTGAGAGAAAGAGTGAAGGTTAGAAGACTGAATAGAGTATCTTTTGTAATTGCACAACAGTGCTGAACCTGCGATTTTCTGAGTTAGAGAAAATCGATTTCTGGAACTGAAGCGTTCCTCTTGTAACAGCGAAGTTTACTGTATCAGTTTTGTTTACTGTTCATGAATACAAGTTTACTGTTTCGCTGATTTTGAGTTGCTGTTACACCAAGTGTCAAAAACACTTTGATTTCACTCTCTAAGTTTATTAGTGATTTGACGCCCCTTGTTTTAGTTGCTGTTACACAAAGCGTCACTTTTCTTAAAGTGCCTTAGCGTCAAAAACAGTTTTCTGTTTTTCTGTGTTATTAAAAACAGAGTATTTTTCCCGTTGCTGCAACACCACGGTCAGCGTTGCTGCAACACCGATTCCTGTTGCTGCAACACCAAGTCCAAAAAACAAAATTATCAGTTTTCTGTGTAAAAACAGAGCAGTTTTGTGTTGTCTGTTTGTTAAGGAATTTAGCAGAAAATTCCATCATATCAGAAAGTTTTTCTATGATGTTTTGTGTTATGGAATTCACCATAAAAATTCCAACATGGTATCATAGCTAGTCTAGGCACTCAGTGAGTCAAAAAACAGAGTTTGCTTTTCACTGTAGGAGTTGTAAGAAGTTCAGAGAGCAGATTTTTTCAGCAGAGAAACTTTTTTGCTTGTTTTTAATTTTACAGTCAGCATCTTTTTTTTCTTTTAAGATGGAAAATGCTGGAACAGGTTTGACAAATTCCCAACTGCCACAGTTTAATGGGAAAAATCACAGTGATTGGTCCATAAAAATGAAAGCATTGTTTTCTTCTCAAGGAATATGGGAGCTGGTTGAAACTAGCTATGCTGAACCTACAGATGCAACAGCGTTGGCTGCTTTGACAGCAGCAGAAAGAGACCAGTTGAAGAGTGACAAGAAGAAGGATGCCAAAGCCCTCTTTTTCCTCTTCCAATCAGTACATGAAAGTGTCTTTCCATGGATTGCAGCAGCAACAAAGTCCAAATAAGCATGGGACATTCTCAAGGCTGCCTATCAAGGCATGGAGAAGGTGAAGACTGCAAAGTTGCAGATGTTGAGGAGAGACTTTGAAACACTCAGCATGAAGGAATCTGATACAATAGATTCATTCTTCACTCAGGTTGTTGGGCTGATAATCCAGATAAGATCTCATGGTGAAATTCTTGAAGAAAGAAGGATCGTAGAGAAAATCTTGAGAAGTTTACCCTCAAGGTTTGAAGCTGTTGTAGTAGCAATAGAAGAAACAAAAGATCTCTCGCAGTTCACGGTAGATGAACTGAGTGCTTCTCTTATGTCTCATGAACACAGACTAAGTAGAGGAACAGATTCCTCTCTTGAGCAAGCATTCAAGACTCAGATGTCTTTCAGCCAAAGAAGAAGCCGAGGCAAAGCAAATAACAGAGGTCGTGGAAGAAGCCAAAACAGAGGCAGATATTATCCTGCAAGCACAAGCGGAAGGAGCTACAATCAGAACCAAGATGAAGGTTCAAGCAAACAGCAAGCTCATGAACAAAGGTATGACAAATCCCAAGTCCAATGTCATTATTGTAAGACATATGGGCACTATGCCAATGAATGTAGGAGAAAACAAAATGACATGAATAGTAGGCAGAATGTTAATTTTGCAAATGAAGAAAATAAGAACTCAAAGAATGTGATGTTAACATGTAACATTGCACAAGACAAACAAGAAGATGTTTGGTTCTTAGACTCAGGTTGTAGTAATCACATGACTGGAAATATTGCAATGTTTGCCAATCTGGATGAAGATGTGAAATCTGAGGTAACAACAGGGACTGATAGCAAGATAGCTGTCAAAGGTAAAGGCAACGTCAGTATCCGAGCAAGAAATGGAGTACAAATGACTGTGCCAGAGGTATACTATGTACCTGGGCTGAAATGTAATCTTTTGAGCATTGGGCAGCTCATTGACAAAGGTTACAACGTGTTCTTCAAAGATGATATGTGTACAATCAGAGACATACCTCCAAGCAAGAAGATCATTGCACAGGTGCAGATGACTAGCAATAGAATGTTTCCTCTCAAGCTCAGGGCAGATTTGAAGGAAGGAAGAACTATTGCAGCTGTAACACAAGAAGTCTTTCAGGAGCAAGTGAAAGATGAGAATTGGTTG
>APFE030966023.1:52293-113152 GCA_000404065.3 Pinus taeda | reverse complement strand
AGTTTCTATTTTTAATTAAATTAATTAATACAATGTTACATGTGGGCATGCAATATTAATAATAAACATTAATAATCTAGGGATCACATGCATATTTAAAAAAAACCAATATAGATTTAGGGGATTTTGATTAGTATGCAGTAAAAGATCTTCCAGTTATGGATGGACCAGGGTTTTGGGTTCGTAGTTAAGAAATAAGAAACAACACAAATATAGAATTCCGCTAGCGTGTGGGTAGTTTGTCTATCTTCTGGATTTTCCCTGGTTCGGATTCGTTCATTATCATCTTAGTTAAATTGATAATGGATTCGTTCATTATGGTCTAGTTAAATTGATAATGCTTATTTGTAGAAGTTGATGATCTTTACATTAGCTTTATCAAATACTTTTGTAAAAAATTAATTAAAGCTTGTTAATACCCAAGAAATTGAACCGAAACACCATAAGATTATGAAAAATAAGAAAAAGAAAATATCACTTAAAAAATACACATCAATTCAAAATCTCTCTACATCATCTAAATACGAAAAACGAATACATCATCTAAATATGAAAAACGAGAAAGAGATAAAATCACTTAGTCCTGCTTGGAATATGGGATTTGCATGGCTAGACATATGTGCTCTAGTCGACATCTTATTTGGTTATACCGATAACTTTGATGAATCCTTAAAAATATAAATATACAACAGTTTGTATGTGTGTAGTTTGTTATATGTGAAAATATTTACTAAAGTTACTGTAATGAATCATTAAACATATAAATATACGACCGCTATTATTAGACCTGCAACCTGATATACCTGAAAATACTATAATTAATTAAATTAATTTATACTACATAAAAAAGCATGAACATACCGGTACATATTGTTTAAAGATTAAAAATAATTTCGTATGAAATCTGAATTAAAGTGACCTGAATATTATTCATGAAGCTTTCATTAATCTATAAATGTGTTCGTCCACAATAAATTTTTTTCATGACAAAATTTAAACATATTTATAAATGAGTACATTTTATTAGGCACTGAATTATTTTTTTCTGCGGCACCTGCAGCCGGATATGTTAAAGCTTCATATGGTATTCTTGATTACTCGAACGCATCTATAGTTATAAGTTGGGCACTTGAGTCACAACAAAGTAATAAATAAGAGAACAGCATAGCCACAACGGAGGCATTGAAGTCGTCATCATTGTACGCACACCATCAGATAAAAATCCCTCACATGTAAATTTCACCCAAAGAACAGAATGCAACATAGCCAGAACTAGTGCTGTCATTGAATGCGTCAGCATTGTATGTCCGTGTCGGTTAGATATAATTTCTATTGGACAACGAATAGAGGATTCGAATAGAGGATTTGGCGGATGTGAGCAATCAATGATTTGGAGCGTCAAGATGTTAGTTCGGAGCATACATAACACACAGTAGATTTATACTTAGAAATTTAAATGGCAATAGCAAAGAATAATTTCAGAGAAAAACAAATGTAGAAACAACAAGATTACTGAATCAGAAACAGCAGAATAGATAAAACAGTCACTTCAGAACAAAAATCACTTTGCATTAGGTAACAAGTCTGAACTTTGGCTTGCCTTACTTGGCCTGAACAATTACAAATTTATAGAAATTTATAGAAGCTGAAGAAGGATCTAGAATCCTGCATGTGATTTAGATGGAGATCTAAAATCTAATGGCCATATACAAGGATCTAGAATCCTGCGTGAATTTGGCAAGTCTGAACTTTGGCTTGCCTTACTTGGCCTGAACAATTACAAATTTATAGAAATTTATAGAAGCTGAAGAAGGATCTAGAATCCTGCATGTGATTTAGATGGAGATCTAAAATCTAATGGCCATATACAAGGATCTAGAATCCTGCGTGAATTTGGCTACATTCTCCCACTTGAAGCTAAATAAGAGTCATTAGTCAAGTCACACCCAGTCCTACCATGCCTTTACATAATTCATGTTTATTTCGTGGTAGAATCTTAGTGAGCATATGAGCAGGGTTCCTATGTGTATGGATCTTTTCCAAGGATAATTGTTCTTCCTCCAACACATGTCGGATCCAATGAAACCTTAAGTCTATGTGCTTGATTTTCTAATGAAATGATGGGTTTTTCGCTAACTAAATGACACTCTGACTATCACAATATAACACATACGAGTGTCTATCACAATATAACACATACTTGTCCTGCTTTATTCTTATCTCTCCTAGGAATCGTTGCATCCACAACATCTCTTTACAAGCTTTTATTGCAACTATGTACTCTGCTTCTGTTGTGGAGAGGGCTACTATTCTTTTTAGCCTTGACACCCAAGATACTGCTCCACTTGCAAATGTATACAAATAACCTGTAGTGGACTTTCTAGTGTCCATATCTCTAGCCATATCCACATCTGTAAATCCTTCAAACACAATCTCATCATGACCAAAACATAAACAATAATGACTAGTACTCTTGAGATACCTCAAAATCCATTTTACTGCTTGCCAATGTTGTTTTCCTGGATTGGCAAGCTACTCACTACTCCCACTGAATATGCAATGTCTTATCATGTGCATACCATGGCATACATCAAGCTACCAACTGTTGAAGTATAAGGAATCTTGTTCATCTCTTCTTTCTCCTTGTCATCACTAGGACATAATTCAGTACTCAACTTGAAGTGGGCTGCAAGGGGTGTACCAACTGGCTTGGCATCCTTTATATTAAACCTATCAAGGACCTTCTTGATATATTTTTCTTGTGACAGGCACAACCTTTTGTTTTTCCTGTTAGGCATAATCCACATGCCCAATACCTGTTGTGCTTCCCAAATCCTTCATTGCAAATTTGCTACCCAAACCTTTCTTCAACCTATTGATCTTATTCTTATTATGCCCAACAATCAACATGTCATCCACATATAAGAATAATATGATATATTTTCCTTGATCATGCTTTTTGATATAGACACAATGGTCAGCTTCCAGCCTCTGAAAACCATGTTCCAACATGAATGAATCAAATTTCTTATACCATTGTTGAGGTGTTTGTTTCAACCCATAGAGACTCTTCTTCAACCTACAAACAAGGCCTTATTTGCCTTTTTCTATGAAGCCTTCTGACTGCTCCATATAAATTTCTTCCTCCAATTCACCATCAAAGAATGCAATTTTTACATCTAACTATTCACATTCTATGTCTAAAGCAATGACTAGACCAAGAATGACTCTAATGGATGACATTTACAACAGGTGAGAAAATTTCAATGAAGTCAATACCTTTTTTTTGGGCAAAACCTTTCACCACTAGTCTTGCTTTATAACTATCCTTCTCTTCATCACCTTCATGCTTAATCCTATAAACCCATTTGTTTTGTAGAGCCTTTCTACCTTTTGGGAGGTTTACCAAATCCCAAGTTTTATTTTCCAACAAAGAGTTCATTTCTTCTTCCATTCTTCAATATGCTCAACTTTACAGAATTTTTGAAAACAATTAGGCTCACCTTCATGAGTCAACAAAATATACTTTGAAGGAGGATACCTTTGTGAAGGCTTATGAGGCCTAAAAGATCTGCGAACCAACTGTGGTGGTGCATTATCAGGTTGAATTTTCTGTAAAGGTTCCTGCAAGATTCCTTCTTCTTGTTGTTCATCATTTTCCACCTATTGCTCTTCATGCTCCTGAATTTGCTGTTCATTTTCTTGTATTGGTGGTATGTTATCCTGTTGCTCTTCAAACTTGTCAATAACCTTCTTGACCTCCAACTCAACTATAGTCCTCTTGAACATTTCTGACTCATTAAATATAACATTCCTGCTTTTAATAATTTTATGTTTGACCGGATCCTGTAGATAATAACCAAAATTTTCATCCACATATCCCAAAAAAATGTATTTAATAGATTTATTATCTAGCGTAGTTCTATTTTTCTGGGGAATGTGTACAAATGCTTCACATCTAAAGATTTTCAAGTGAGAATAATTCAAATTCTTACCAGTCCAAACTTCTTCGGGGATACCGCCATCTAAGGTTGTAGTTGGAGATCTATTTATGAGGTAGAAAGTGGTCCTGACTGCTTCAGCCAAAAAACTCTTCTCCAAACCAAAATTGGATAACATACTTCACACCTTTTCCATAATGGTGTGATTCATCCTTTCTGCAACACCATTTTGTTGAGTACCAGGCACAGTCCTCTCATGCTTTATGCCAAACCTGTTACAATATTCCTTAAATGTATTTGAGCAATATTCTCCACCATTATTTGTTCTTAAACACTTGAGAAATTTGTTAGTCTCTCTTTCAACAACAACATGAAATTTTTTGAATATTTCAAACACTTCAGTTTTACTTTTCATAAGATATGCGCAAACCTTCCTAGATGCATCATCTACAAATGTTACAAAATATGATGCTCCTCCTAATGATTTGATGTTAACAGGCCCAAACACATCTGAGTGTACCAATTCTAACACATTTTTCTTTCTGTCATGGCCACCTCTAAGGAATGAAACCCTTCTTTGTCTACCATATATATAATGCTCACAAAGATCAAGATTGTAGGATTTCAAACCTAGCAATAAATTTTTACCAACAAGGATTTTAAACCCTTCTCACTCATGTGACCCAAACACTTATGCCACAAATTTGCTGAATTTCCTTCTTTTGTGACAGCAACCAAATCTGATTTTCCTATCAGTGTCTTCAATGTGTATAATGTTCCTATCTTGGGTCCTTTGGCCACGACCAATGCTCCTTCGCAATTTTCTAACCTCATTTCCCAAAGCTTGTGGAATAGCCTTCATCATCTAGTTGTCCCATAGAGATTAAACTGATGCGCATTTCTGGTACATGCCTAACCTATTTCAACAATATATCTTGTCCATATTTCATCTTGATCCGAACACCTCCCACTCGAACAATACTACAAAAATGATTATTCCCCAAATGCACTATACCGTAATCACCGGGATTATATGAAACAATATTATCTTTGCATGGGGTTACATGGTGAGATGCCCCAGAGTCAAGGATCCAATCAAAGCTACTGCTAGATGTATATACACATGCATCCTCTACTGAAACAGTAAACAACACATCACCATCTGTGGCTACAGCAGTAGTCTCACCTTCATTCATGTTGGATGACTTGTGATTTGCACTGGACGGTATTTGATCCTTTTGTCCTTTCTTCTATAATCGACATTCTTTCTTCATGTGACCGAGCTTGCCACAATGAAAGCAAATGATCCTGCCTCTTCTTAATTTTGATCGGCCTTTTGATCTTGATCACCCTTGTTGGCCTCAATCCATTCTCCTACCACGATCAGTTAGAGCTAGAGCTTCTCCTCCCTGGTTTTCTACAATTGACTTAAGTCACAATTCCTCATACATTAAACTATTGCTGACATCATCAAACTTCAAGGTCCCTGTAGTTGTTGAAGTGATCATAGCTACAATTAAATTTTCCTAGCTATCTGGCATAGAACACATTAGCAACATAGCTCTAATTTCATCATCTAAAATGATTTTAACATAAGCAAGATGATTAGTAATAATATTAAATGCATTCAAATGCTCAGCAACTGAACCACCCTCCTTCATTTTGAGATTATAAAGCTTCTTCATCAAGAACACTTTATTTGATGTCATGTTCTTCTCATATAGATCATGGAGCTTCTTCCATAATCCTTCAGCCGTCTTTTCTTCGGACACATCGAAATACACATTCTTTGCTAGATATTAGTTGCTTGTTGCAATCGCCTTTCTATATAGTTTATTCTATTCTTCATTTGTCATCGATGAGGGTTTCTTTGTTGTGCTCTCAATTAGAAAATATTGATCCTTCAAAAGCAGTATATCCTCCATCTATGATTCCCATAGGGCAAAATTAGCCCCACTCAACTTCTCCATATCTGTAACCACTGTCTCCATTTTCAATATATTGATGCCCAAAAACAAAAACTCCACTTAAAAATAAAACTTTAATTATTACTCTTTAAAATATAGTAATAATGACCTTCCTCCTTTTAAAATACCCTTTTCAAAATTCTTGCTCCTTCTTAAAATATACTTTTCAAAATTCCATCATATAATTATGTAAATATAAAAAATATATATAATGTTTTAACCTTTTCACATTTCACACATACATATCCTTCAAAATCAGTATATCCTCCATCTGTGATTTCCATAGGGAAAAATTAGCCCTGCTCAACTTCTCCATATCTGTAACTATTGTCTCTATTTTCAATATATTGATGCCCAAAAACAAAAAATCCATTTAAAAATAAAACTTTAATTATTACTCTTTAAAATTTAGTAATAATGACCTTCCTCCTTTTAAAATACCCTTTTCAAAATTCCTGCTCCTTTTTAAAATATACTTTTCAAAATTCCAACATATAATTATGTAAATATAAAAAATGTATATAATGTTTTAACCTTTTCACACATACATATGTTGGTTTGTATACGTGTAAGCTTGCTGAAAAAAGTTACAAACTCCACGTAAAGCACTTACACACTCCACGTTCTAGGCTTCATGGCACGTTTCACCATATGCCCATGGACTTTTTATTTCTTGCAACAACTGTCTTAATTTTCCTCAGCTAGTTCCTCAACAATTTCCTGAAAATATCCTTTTCCTAGACTCTCTTCTTTGCAGTGATTTATGATTTCCTGGATAGATCATTCAATAGCTCCTGAGGTAACAACCAACGTTTTAACGAACACTGCCAGAGTAAGGCGATGGCACTAAGTGACTTGCACAATGGATATTCAACCCTAACTTTGATACTAGTTGTTAGTTCAGAGCATACATAACACACAACAGATTTATACTCAGAGACTTAGACGGCAATAGCAAAGAATAATTTCATAGATAGACAAATGGAGAAACAACAAGATTACTCAATCAAAAACAACAGAATAGATAAAACAATCGCTGGAGAACAGAAATCACTTTGCATTATGTAATAGGTCTGGACCTTGGCTTGCTTTCCCTAGCCAAAGCAATTACAAATTTATAGAGGTTGAAGAAGGATCTAGAATTATGCATGTGATTTAGATGGAGATCTAGAAACTAATGGTGGTGTAGAAGGATCTAGAATCCTCCATGTGATTTAGATGGAGATCTAGAAAATAATCGCAGTGTAGAAGGATCTAAAATCCTGCATGAATTTGGCTTCACACTTAACACAAGAAACCGTCTCCATAAGTAGCTAAATGAATACTCCATTTGTTTTGAACTTTGTTCTTAATTATTATATCCATGGAAATGGAATGCAATTTAAAATTTTAAACAAATTATGTTTTTAAATTTTAACTTTTCTTGAGTGGAAAACTAAATTTATTAGTAAAAATTGGTTTGGAAACTCAAGTAAAACATATGAAAAATAGATTTATCAGAAATTCACATGATGGTTTTTGAGAGCGGTATGAATTTCTAGAATGGTTGGATCCAAGTGAAAAATTGAGTCATATTTTCAAGTTACAAGGTTCTCAAAATATCAAATCATTTTAAACTTAAATCAAGCCCGCTTTATATGTTTATTCATATCTTTAATGATTTAATCTTTTCTATTATGTATGTGATGGGTTTCTAGTATGTATGTGATGGGTTTGTAATACTGTGAAAACTTTCTAGCTAGATTCATTTTAATTTTGGATTTTAGATTCAAAATTTACTTATTAAATTTAACAGCAAGGTTTGAATTCAAGTTAATAAAGTTAAATTTTATTATATCATTTAAAGGAATTAAATTGAGTGTACAAAATAATAATTCTTTCTCCCAATTAAAAAAAAATAGTGGAATAAATAATTGTGTCACTTCACTCATGCAACTCTTCTCCTCCTTGAACTAGCGGTAGAATTTCATTATTTCATCTAGATCAATGTTCTTATACGACCTCGACGGTTCAATGACTGAAACTCAAATTCCACTTAACTGGGATGAGTGAGGCATCAATTTAGCAGGAATAAGAATAGTTTCCACACAATAGATTTTGTGAGATACTAGACTCTGTTTTGAAAGAGAAATACGTTCGACCAAGTTGGACAACAATTCAAAAGGATACAACAAAATAACAGCTCGACAAACAAATGAATCATCAAACATGATTGACAATAATATCAAAACTATGTCACATTGAATGCACCAGATCCCAAACCAAACACAGGTAGCCTAAGCATTAAATCGAAAAAAACACAAACCCAAAGAAACTAGTACCGCAACCGCCACAAGCCTGTTGGAAAAACAAAGGAGGTAAAACACATATTTAACACACAAAACACAGGAGTTGTGGCTTTTCTATTGATCACAAAAAACTTAATTGGTTACAATGAAACTGATGAGGGGTATCTAAACCTTTTCTAACTAGCGACTCACCTAAAATAACTTGACATGCAACCACACACTAAATTTGACTATGACTTAACTTGACTAACTCAAGTTGACTCAGTTAAAAAACTCTATAATTTTAGCCAACTCTTCCTGCAGGAGTAATTAGTTATTTTAACACTCCCCCTTAATTATGATGGATAAACTAAGACATAACTCATGACAACTCAAACATGTACGTTGGTTTATGTCTCAGCTAGGCTTACAACACCCAAGTTTCCTCCATGAAACTCACACATCTTTTTCTAATAACCTAGTAAATAAATTAGTCAAACGATAACTCAATTTACAAGGCTTGAAGTGGACTTCTCCATTGCTCACAAGTTCTTTAATAAAGTGATATCTAGTATCAATATGCTTTCTCTTTTGATGAAACACACTATTCTTGGATAGTGCAATTGTTGAGGTGTTGTTATAGTATATTGTTGTTGATCATTGTTGTTTATCCTTGAGTCCATCAAATACTCTTCTTAACCATACTGTTTGGCATGTCGCTAATGTTGCTGCTACATATTTTTCTTCTGCTGACGAAAGTGTCAGAATAGGTTGATTCTTAGATGCCCATGAAATCACATCTAAAACATAATGGAACACATAACTACAAGTGTTTTTCCTATCATCCAAACCTCCTACAAAATCATTATCTATGTATCCAATTAAAATCGTTCTTCTATGTTTTTTCATACATTGTGCCACAATCTCTAGTTCTTGTTATGTATCACATAATTATTTTTCCTGCTCTCCAATGTGTCTTTTGGAGTCTCCATAAATATGGAAATCAAACTCACTCCTTGCATAATGTCAAGTCTTGTAGTTGTGAGATAAATTAGGCTACCAACCAATCTTTTGAATAGAGTTGGATTGACATTTGATCCTTCACAATCCTTGCTTAACTTTGTATTTGTTGCAAATGGTGTAGGAACATGTTTAGAACTTTCCATCATAAATCTTTTTAGCAAGTCTCTAGCATATTTATTTTGACAAATAAAAATTCATTTTTCAGATTGCTCAACCTCTACGCCAAGAAAATATTTCTTAAGTCTAAGATCCGTCATCTCAAATTCTTTCTTCATGGCTTCTTTAAATTTATCCAATTCAAAATCACATGTATAAATCATGTCATTAACATATAAGGAAACAATCAAACTTTGTCCATGTTCATTTATTTTTGTGTACAAGGTAGGCTCAATGCTACTTCCGCAAAATCCATTCTTGATCACGTAACTATTAATTTTTCTATACCAAGCTCTAGGCACTTACTTGAGTCCATAGAGCACCTTATTCAACCTGTAAACTTTGTCTTCTTTACCTTCAACTTCATAATCTAGAGGTTTCTGCACATAATTTTTTTCTTCTAGAATTCCATTCAAAAAGGATAATTTCACAACCATTTGATATATTTTACATTTGTTCTGAGCTATTATGGCTAGAACTTCTCTTACAGTATCCAATCTGGCTACCAAAACAAACATTTCTACAAAATCCATTCTCGGTTTCTGCAAGAATCCTTTTGCTACAAGTCTTGCTTTAAATCTGTCAATTTCACCTTTCTCATTCAACTTTTTCTTGTACACCCATTTTACACCAATGAGATTTTTTTCCTTTAGAAAGTCAATGAATTCCCATGTATCATTCCTTTCAATAGCTTCAATTTCTTCATCTATAGCTTGCACCAAATTTTCATCTCTCATTACTTCTTCAAGTGAAGAAGGTTGGAATGACAACAATGCAAAATTTGAACGAACATCCAAATCATTATAAATATCTTTCAAACTTCTCATCTTTCTCTTACCATTGCTTGATTCATTACCTGATTGATTGTTGGGAGAATTCTAGTCTGTTGATCTACTTGAACATCCATGTTGCTCAAAAAATCTTGGAATCCTTACTAGTGTCTTCTCTTATGATTCTTGATGCTCCTTCTCTACTACATTCTCTTCTTCCAACAGTGACACTTGTTGATCAATTTTCTTATATATACTCCCATTCCATGACTCCTATTCTTTGAACACAGCATCTCTTTTGATTATGGTCTTCTTGGTGATAGGGTTATACAATTTGTAAGATTTTGACTACTCACTATAACCAGTAAATATGCATTTGTATCTTTATCATCCAACTTGTCTCTTAGTTCTTTAGGCACATGTGCACAAGCTACACATCCAAATACTCTGAGATGAGAAACATTGCAAGACATACCTGACCATTCTTCTTCTCGTACTATGTTCATCACACTCTTTGTAGGGGATTTGTTTATCACATAAACAACACATGCAACTGCTTCTGTCCAATACTCATTTGATAAATTTATTCCTTTTAACATGTTCATTTCCATGTTCATAATTGTCATGTTCTTTCTCTCTGCTACACCATTCTCTTGTGATGTGTATCTTGTTGTAAACTGCCTTTTGATTCCATGTTGTTTGCAGTAGTCATGGAATGTCTTTGAATCATATTCTCCACCATGCTCTGACCTCAATACCTTGATCTATCGATCACTTTGGTTCTATTTTAAGGCTTTGAATTATTTGAACTTTGCAAAAGTTTTAGACTTCTTCTTCAGGAAGTAAACCCAAGTCTTTCTTTCATAGTCATCAACGAAAGTGAGGAAGTAACAACTTCCACAAATTGACCGTGTCCTCATAGGTCCACACAACTTTGTATGCACTAACTCAAGAGGTTCCTTTGCTCTGTATGCAACTCCCTTTGGAAAAATTTCACGGTATTAGTTTCCCAAGATGCAACACTCACAAGTACTAGAAAGTTCTTTTATGGGAGGTAATCCTCCAACCATCTGTTTCTATTGCAAGAATCCTAATCATTGCAGTTCATAATTAGATGAAAGAGTTTGTTCCTCGTCATTTGCACATTTTCTATTAGCTTCTTTCTTGAAGGCTTGTCATATATAACACACTCTTTTCCTTGAAAAGCAACTCTATATCCATTTTGCGTCAATTAACCAACACTTATCAACTTATGTTTGAGACGAGGGAAATAATATACCTCTTAGATTTTCTTCAACTCCCCCTGCTTGGTCATAATGTTGATGACTCTTTTGTCATCTACATCCACAGTCTTGTCAGTTGCCAAATTTACCTCTGTCTTCACAGATTGATCCAAATTTGCAACCAAATTCTTGTTGTGTGTCATGTGGTTACTACAACAACTGTCTAATAGCCACACATTATCAGAAGGTTCATGCATGTTATGTCAAACTAGGAACATAGAGTTAGTATTCCTTGTAGTGATTAGCTCTCTCATTTCCTTGATCAACTATCATATTCCTGCAATCACGAGCATAGTGACCAAATTTATTGCAATAATAACATCTCACCTTTGATTTGTCAACTCTTTGATTATTGTTAAATCTTTTGTTGTTACTTCCACTTTCATGTTCATGCTCTTCTCAACCATCTTTCTGACCACCATGTCTTTCGCCTCATCCTCTACCTCTCAATCTACTTCTCCATTGACCTTTGTCTCTTGAAATAGAAACCTGACTTTTGAAAGTGGTGTCTAAAGTGGAATCCTTATTTTTGTTTTTCCTTGCCTCATGTGATAGAAGTGATCCCATAAACTCATCAATTTTCAATGAATCAAAATCCTTGACTTCTTCTATGGTTGTTACCACAACATCAAATTTGGTAGATAAAGGTTTGAGGACCTTCTCAACCATTGTTTGATCTTTAATATCTTCATCATAAACTTTTATCTAATTTACGACAGTCATGACCCGATTCATGAATCAATCGATGTCATTTGTTTCTTTCATCTGCAAACTTTCAAAATCCCTTCTCATACTAAGAAACATAACAATTTTGACTTTGGTCGTACCTTTATCGCTTGTCGTTAATGTCTCCCATGTTGTCTTTCCTGAAGACGTGATCATAATTTTCTGGAATGCTGCTCGGTCCACTCCCTAATGTATAAGCTGCAACGCTTGTGCATTATTATTTTTGTCTTTCTTCCATAGCTCGCTCTCTACATTGGTGAGGGCTTGTTCTTCTGCTTCATCCTTAGGTTCTGAAAACTCAAACTTGCATGATCTCAAACATCTAGAACCTTCAATGTGATATCCATCTTAATGGCCCACACATCATAATTCTTCCCTGTAAACAGTCGAAACTGGGACTAGAAATTTGAAAAAAGCTTCTTTCTTGAAAACTTCTTTTTAAATAATAAAAATCACCTTTTTTTTAATAGATAAAACCTTTTTCAAATCCTTTTATAACCTTTTCTAAACCCTTCAATAAAACCCTTAATTATTTTTTCATAATTTTTTTTATAAAAACACCTATTATTATATATATATTATATATTATAATAAACCCTTTTCAAAAAACTCTTTTCCAAAAAAAATTATCTTTATAAAAAAAGTTGATATATCTCATCCATTAAAAAACACCTGTTGGATAAATATACACTTCTCTTCTTAATAGGCACACTCCAAAACCTTCTCAAAATATTGACTTTTGAATATTTGGAACCCAAAAAAAATTTAACTCATGAATTTGTATGTGGGACTTTAAATGAATTAATGGCTCAGGGGGTTTGCATACCCGAACATATATAAACTGTGTAGATAACTTGAATTTTTTGAACTTTGATGAGATTTGTGTGGTTTATTTAATAACAAAGTGTAGATTTTGCATTCTCTTGCGCACTTGTCCCTTGGTCTTCTTCACTTGGCTTTTTTTTCACTGGCTCTGCAAGCACCATAGATCTTGTGATCCTTCCTCGGTTCTGATACCACTTTTTAGGAATCGTGATTGTCGTTAGATGAAAAGCTATGGGTGTTAGTCAACAATCGCATCACCATAGATAATGAGTCGTGAGAGGTGGTTAGTCCATGCCATGAAACACACGAGGAGTGTTGGTTTATCCAATGTCCAACAATATCCGGCCGGTAAGGACCTGCGGTCCTTGGCACACCCACCGGCACAATGTGCGACAGCTTGTTGGAAAAAGAGTGACTTGAATGAATGAAGTTTGAGCTCATGACCAAGGTGTGATGGACATATGTGATAATGCGCATGAAGGAAGGGTGAGCGATAGTTTATATGGCATGGGGAGGCATGTAAACATACCCATGGGCCGACCTACACATTAGTGTGACATGAATGAAGGCCGACGTATATCGGAGGGTGTTTTGCGATGGCGTGTAGGGTGTTGGCAAGTCAGCTTGGGCAGTGCGACTTGCCCAATGCACCATATATATACAGTGGAGTTTTGGAGCGAGGAGCATCCATCATTTGAACACATCATTCGATCTTCACAAGGAGTAGTGCGAGGTGTAAGAGGCCACAGCAAGGTGTAGTCTTATGTGCACACCTTACAGGCAGCATTACACGATGAGCACAAGACTTGGTTGTATCGGGTGAAGGCATGGGCGAGGTCGCCCATCGTTCGGAGAAGTTTGGGTAAGCCTCGGGTGAGGGCGCCCACCGAGCAGAAGTAAACGACACGAGTGTAACTTGGGTGAAGAGTGCCCAACGTTCGGTTGGTGAACACGAGTGACTCATGGGTGAAGGCCCTGATTGTTTGGTGAACAAGTGACTCAAGTGAGTCGCCTATCGTGCATGAAGAAATAAGGTTCTGTTGAGGAGTGTGGTTGGCAGTTCGTGTGAAGGCGCTCCCGCCCAGCTCGGGCAAAGAACTTTGGTTATCACATGGAGGTGTGGAAAGTTGTAGTTTTGGGTAAGTATGAAACTTGTTGTTTCCCAAGTATACTTGTAAAGCTTTGTAACATTGAAAAATTATATAATATATCATATTCGGGCAAACTCATTGTTCAGGGAGTTGCCCCTCCCTTTATATTGTGCAATTGTGTTCTTTTGTATAATTGCTTATGATAATGAATGTGTATGGGTGTTCATTGGTATAAAGGAAACATAATAATTACTTGGTTGAGAAACACAAACTAAGTAGGAAATATGGTTAGGCATAGTCCATGAACATAAGTATTGGTGAAAAGAAAGTGTTCAGTGGTGCCACACCTCACCAAGAGCGGTTGAAAGACTACCGTTGGCCTGGGGATGTGACAGTTGGTATCAGAGCTAGTTTGAAGGCTTGGAGAAGTCTTGCAGGAAGGTGAAGGTGATATGCACTTGGAAGTGGCCGAGGAGTTGATGAACAGGTTCAGGTTTTGAAACATTGAGCTGATACACATTGACAGGTGATATTGAAGCTCACGGTTGAAGCTTGAGAATTGGTGACAGTGAAGCAGGTATTTGCAGGTGAAGGAAGTTATTTCACGTACAAGTGGAACAAGGGCTAGTTCATGGTTGTAGGCAACTTGGTGAAGCTGTTGGATGGTTGAAACTAGATCGCAAAGAAGGAATTTGTTAGCAATGGCAGGTGAATCTCAGGTTGGATCTAGCCATGGTGCGAAGGATACTTCACTAGCTTTCATTGAAAAGGTGTTGGAAAGGATGGAGGACTTAGAGGCTTACTAGACTAAGAAGATGGACTTGGTCATGAACGATCAAGAGGCCAATTCGAAGATGAAGGAAGAGCTCGATGAACTCTGGACTCAACACGAGTACACTGATCTTATGTGTACACAGCTTGAAGTGAAGGTCAAGGATATTGAAGAGGCAAGAGATCGAGGCTTGGCAGAGATCGTGGACTTGTAGAAATCTCTTGATGAAGCCAGACATGAGATCACAGTGTTGAAGAGGGCCATGAGGCATAACTTAGGTGGAGGAGTGCCTCATGTGAAAGTAAAGGAACCAGAATATTATGATGGTACAAGGAGTGCAAAGACTCTTGGAAACTTTCTCTAGGATATGGAGCAATACTTGGAATGCTTGGGTCTATCCGATGATGAGACAAAGGTGAAGGTAGCTGCTCAGTTCTTGACAAAGGATGCTAAGATGTGATGGCGAAGGAGAATGGATCAAATTGCCAATGGCAGTGCTGGTGACATAACTTCGTGGGATGAGATGAAGAAAGCTTTGCAGACCCATTTCAGTCCTCAGGATGAAATGTGGGAAGCAAGGATGAAGATTAAGTTCATAAAGAAAACAGGGAACCTACAGACATAGCAGCGGGAGTTTGCAAGTGCAGTTCTGGAACTTCCTGTCATGGCGAAGAGGGACAGGGTGTTCAACTTCATTATTGGATTGAACCCTTGGGCACACAATGAAGTGAAGAGGCAGAAGATTAAAACGCTTGAGGAAGCTTTTGCTGTTGTGGATCGGTTGGTGGAGCATTATGATGAGACTTCTGATGATAGGAAGAAGAAGTTTGATAAGCCAAAAGAGAAGAAGAAGGATGATTCTTTGAAATAGGATGATAAGTTGAAGATGAAGAAAGCCTTGAAGTGTTGGATATGTGCTAAACCACATACGGCGAAGAATTGTCCTTCTAAACCAAAAGTGGCTGCTATTTCACAGTCTAATACGAAGAATGAAGAAGCTTTTGTGGGGATGATGCAGATACTTGGTGCTGCTACTACTACAAAGGTGATCTCTCGGAGGGATCTTGAGAGGAACAATTTGGAGTATGTTCGGTTGAAGATTTGGGGCGCTAATATACTCAATATGGTGGATAGTGGGGCTACTCACAACTTCATGAGTGAAGATACTGCGAGAAAGATTGGGCTAAAGTTTGTATTGGTGAAGGCACAAATGAAGACGGTGAATTCTCCTCTTGATTGTGTACTTGGTGTAGCTGAAAGAGTGGACACAACACCAGGTGAGTGGACCGGGAAAGTCGACTTCACTATAGTGCGAATTGATGACTATGAAGCTGTGCTAGGGATGGAATTCTTGAAACAATTTGATGCTATGATTGTCCCACATTTGAAGAGGCTGTACATTTACGATGGAAGGGAAGATGTACCCATTGGTGTTCCAACCATTGGAGTGACAAAGCCTGATTTTAAGGTGGTAGTGATGCAAATGGAGGATGAGAAGCGAATGGAAGACATGAGTAAGCGGTTGTCTACGGTTGAGACAAAGCTTACCAAGCAATCATTGGTCATCAGGCACTATCTGATAATATCTTGGATTTTTCAAGAAGGTTAGAAATGGTTGAGGATGATGATGATGACAAGGAGGCATATGTGAGGCAAAATGTATGAGAGGAGGATCGGGTCACTTATCTACAGAGGATGGAGATAGAGAATCCTGACAGATGGATTGAGATTATTAGTTAGGGTAAGCCTTCAGGCTCTACTCCCTCCACATCTTCTTAGATGACATAGAAGATGAGGCTCATTGTTAGCTGCTCATGGTAGTGAGTCCTTAAAACAAGCTGAGCAGGTATGATAGATGGTGCAAGGATGACTTGGCATCAAGCATCATGACATGTTGCAGATGGGATGGAGTTTCCATGGAACTAAGCATGGGGTGAGATTCTTGGTAAGTACAGGATGTGGAAAAATCCAAGATATACTGGTGAAGTCATAGGGATGGACATTCTTATGATTTGAGCATGACAGTTGGATTGATCACCCGACTAGTTCAAGTCATGAGGGTTAGCAGTGTACTAGAGAGATGTTGGCATCAAGCAGGAAGGATGATAGTTCACAAGATGGAACGACACATGATGGAGATGGAAGTTCTACATATGTTGCAGGGATGTTTGCAGTATGTGGAGGAGTTGATATCATGGACCAAGGATGAGATAGTTATTGATGATGATCTTGGTGGATGGCTACCAGGATGGGATGTTGTCGAGGACGACAACGATTTCAGGTGGAGGAGGATGTAAGGACTTGCGGTCCTTGGCACACCCACTGGCACGATGTGCGACAACTTGTTGGCAAATGAGCGACTTGAACGAACAAAGTCCGAGCTCATGACCAAGGTGCGATGGACATATGTGATAATGCACATGAAGGAAGGGTGAGCGATAGTTTATATGGCATGGGGAGGCATTTAAACATACCCACAGGCCGATCTACACATTAGTGCGACATGAACGAAGGTTGACCTATATCGAAGGGTGTTTTACGATGTTGTGTAGGGCATTGGCAAGTCAGCTTGGGCAGCGCGACTTGCCCAATGCACCATATATATACAGCGGAGTTGTGGAGCAAGAAGCATCCATCATTCGAACACATCATTTGATCTTCGCAAGGAGTAGTGCGAGGTGTAAGAGGCCGCAGCAAGGCACAGTCTTATGTGCCCGCCCTACGGGCAGCATTAGACGATAAGCACAAGACTTGGTTGTATCGGGTGAAGGCATGGGCGAGGTCGCCCATCGTTTGGAGGAGTGTGGGTAAGCCTCGGGTGAGAGCACCCATTGGGCAGAAGTAAACGACATGGGCGTAACTTGGTTGAAGAGTGCCCGACATTCGATTGGTGAACACGGGTAACTCGTGGGTGAAGGCACCGGTTGTTTGGTGAATGAGTGACTCGGGTGAGTCACCTTTCATGCACGAAGAAACAAGGTTCGGTTGAGGAGTGTCGTTGGCAGCTCGTGTGAGGGCACGCCCGCCCAGCTCAGGCAAGGAACTTTGGTTATCACACAGAGGTGTGGAAAGTTGTAATTTTGGCTAAGTATGAAACTTGGTGTTTCCCAAGTATACTTGTAAAGCTTTGTAACATTGAAAGATTGTATAATATATTGTATTCGGGCATACTCATTGTTCAGGGACTCGCCCCTCGTTTTATGCTGTGCAATTGTGTTCTCTTGTATAATTGTTGATGATAATGAATGTGTATGGGTGTTCATTGGTATAGAGGAAACATAATAATTACTTGGTTGAGAAACACAAACTAAGTAGGACATATGGTTAGGCATAGTCCATGAACATAAGTATTAGTGAAAAGAAAGTGTTTAGTGGTGCCACACCTTGCCAAGAGTGGTTGAAAGACTACCGCTAGCCTAGGGGCATGACACCCCCCAACGCGAGTCGGTGTATATTGAACCCATGACCTATGCTCTGATACCAATTTATTGAAAAAGAAGAGGAGGTAAAACATAAATTTAACACACAAAACACACGAGTTGCAACTCTTCTATTGATCAAACAAAACTTAATTGATTATAAGGAACCCGATGAGGGGTATTTGAACCTTTGCCGACTAGCAAATCACCTAAAATAACTTGACATGCAACCACACACTAAATTCGACTATGAATTCACTGGACTTGACTTAACTTCACTCAGTGAAGAGACTCTCTAATTTTAGCCAACTCTTAAAGAAAGAGTAATTAGTTATTTTTAACAAAGCCCACCTGCATAATATGTAGCTACAGTTCAACAACAAACAACTACAGTTGCATTGTGACTTCCTCTATATATCCATCCTTATGTACTGTTCATTTTCAATCCGTTAGTTTTTTTAGTGGAAAAAAATGTTTCTTCTATATATTCATAAAAAATATAGTATATTTGCAAGTATACTCATACTTCATTTGTATCTGGAAAAGATCTCATATGTAATCTATTTCTTAAATCATTGAGTTCATAATGTCTAGTTTTGTTACTGCTATTCAACTTAGTGTTGCATATGCCCTCAAAAAAGAATAATATGCCAAAGTTTCTCCTTTCCAATACCTTCTTACTGTTATTTAGTATTTACATTACATTTTCCCCAAAATTATGGCACAATCCTACAAAATACAAAATCTACTATGACTAATTAATGTTGTCAGCATTAATCACAACTCTTTGTTTAAAAGAAGAAAAGTAGAACTTACCCGGATTGTAATATTTCCTTATCTTGATGTGGTCAAAATGGATGGAATCTGCCCATGATATGGTCAAAGTGGACGGAATGTGCCCATGATTTTTACCATGGTGTTCGCCCTCATTTTTCAAAGGAAAACAATAAAGCAAGGTTTATAGAGAGCCCATCAAGCCTATAAAAGGGGTGAGGGGCCAGAGAGTGGGATCATCTTGACTTATCTATATATTTTGTCTTATTAAGAACTAGGTGAGGCTAGTTCTAGTCTGATTCCGAGACGAAAACCCCACAAAGAATTTGTTGGTGGATCCATCCAGGATTCACAAGTGGGTTTCAATGTCTTTGTTTTCATGTCTTAAGCAATCGTGCATGCGATTTGCAGGCTTCCAATCTTGTTGTATGGGCATGTGTTATTTTCTTGAGCGAGTAATATAAATAAAGGGTTGCATTTCTAGATCTAGCACACTTTAGTGTTATGATTAAAGTAAACTTTCAAACGAGAACAATAACACTAAAGTGTGTTAGATATGCTAAAATTTTTAACGTTTGCGATCATACATGGATCCTTAGTAATTACTCTCTTGGAAAGAAAATATGTTGTCTTGTTTTTCTCATTATATATGGTCGAAATTGATATGATGGAAGGTGCTTACTAGCATTCCTATGGGCTTCATCTAATTATTTGATATGGGTGGATTGAATCCCTTCACCCGGACTATAATGCCCTTTATATCTGAATGTGCTCCTTACCAAGCCATTTTGCCGATACTAGGACTCCCCACACATCCATGATCTATGATTTACTCTTTGTACCCTGTCCACCTTCCCACCAAAAATAGAAAATGTCTAGTTCAATGACTATGAAAGAGCCATACCCACATTTTCTCCCGAAACATGCACCATTATAAAAACCCCACTAAAAATACTTGCCATATATCTCTGAGTTTGCCTTTCCTATCCCTGTTCCTCTTCTTTGATGATTCAATTTCGTTAAAATATGCGACTTTCTTAATGACATCTTCCCGGACCAATTCTCTTTTTTTTCAAAAATAAATGCATTGGTGATGTATAGAAAAAGAAATCTGTAACTTATATGGCTTTTGAACCAAGAGCGATGGCAAGAAGTCAATGACTCATAATGATGTAGTCGAGAAATGTTGTAGTATTCCATAACCCCATCCCAAAGTGCCCTGGAAAATGAAGTGGAGAAAAAAATGAGCATTGTCTTCTATTTCATTTTCATTCTGTTAGTTGACCCTTCAGATTTCGACGACGAGTTGTGGCTGTGGCGGCTGACCATTCAAGTTGAGTAGGTGCTGTCGTGGAAGCGATGGAGCAGGTGCTGAGGCGATGGCCACTTCAGTCTACGTTTCAAATCGCTGCAGGAAAGAAATTTTCAGCCGCATTGCTACATCAACTGCAGCCTAAGAAAAAATCAACGGATGCCGAATCCCTGGCCACCATACTCTGCTAGCTGAAAGGCATACCAAGCGATCGGTCGATTATTTTGCGGATGAAATGTGGTATAGAGAATATAAAAGTTGAAGCGATGGACAGAGACATGGTAACGATGCCGATGGAGAAAGGTTACAGAAATATCGCTTTTGTAGGGACCCACATTAATTGTGGGACAACTATTTCCAACGTACACTATTGTTTGGGAGGGCATAGAGATACCAATTAAAAAGATGTATGAACTGCGGTTCGATTTATTCGCAGATAGGAATATTTTTTCTAATAGAAAATACTATTCGAGATTTAGGTCTTTTATTTAAAAAATTAAACCAGTGAGAAAATCTAAGAAAAATCTAGTAAACAACTTGAAAAATGAATAAAACTAATGGAATTGATAATGTCTGGCCTAATGTCCATTTAACTGGCTGATTTAATCTTGAGTAATCATTTCGATTCACACAATGAGGACGAGAATTGTTTGGATTCATTTCATTTAGAATCACAGAATGGTTATAAGAATTGTTTGTATTCATTTCATTCCGATGTCTTCCCGGTGAGTCGAAGGTCATCCCGCTAATAGTTGATTAGATCGCCCAAAAATCAATTTAACGCCCAATTATTCACCCCGCTAATAGCTGATTAGATCGCCCAAAAATTAATTTAAACGCCCAATTATTCCCACGACTAGTGTCACGAGCCGGACCACCGTTGGTAGTCTAATTTATAAGTATGGTTGATTTTAATTGAAAATTTATAAAATTTGATTTCAAGTTGTTTAATCTGTAAAAAAAAATTCAGAGTACTGAAACTATGAAACTATTTATGTATCTGAAAATATATTTAAAACAAAAAAAATTACAATATTAATTGAAATTGTATTGTAAAAATTTTGGTGAAAAAACTATCTTACTAGACAAATCGATGAAATAAATATTTTATAGTTTTCAATGAAAATGCATTCACACTTATTTAATTTAAGTACATTTTTTACTTGAGAATTATGGTCGCACTATTTTATCGTGCATGACTAGGAAATGAATATTTTAAGGCTATTGAATGAAAATGTAATCCGCTCGATTAGCTCCCATCCCAGTGCAACAGTTACAATTTACCTCTTTGTTGGACGGGGTAACGAAGGCAGACACTCCCCTTTCACTGCTGGCATAGGATCCCTTTTTGTTATGGATCAAAGCCGCTACACCATATTAGTAGAATAAAAAGGATGTGTTTATCAAAATAAAACTGTGGACGTTATTCAACGATGAGCACTAGTTGGCAAATCATCTACGTTATTGTCAGGCTCCTGGCTAACCCTCTGTTCACCTGACCATAATTTAGATAATGCCTTTGCAGTCAGGCTTTTCACTAACGCTTCTGTAACGGATTCAGAAGCCCACATCTCTAGCAGTTAGGGATGGTGCCGCATTTATTACGCATTGCATTCTTGTAGCATGCTGCATATTAACCTTCCAACCTATAAGTAAAACATAGACAAAAACGCAATGACAACAACAAAGTGAGTTCTCTATGTACTTTGGATGGAAGAACATGCCCAGAAAGATTCAACTCAGTCATTATCTATGCAAGAAGTCATTTACAAAATGACAGGGGAAACTATTCCTCCACCGCAATATTCCCAGTAAAAACCTTACAACAAACTTTGCAAATTTGAGGATATAAGGGATTCTACTCTCTCCTTTTCTCAACAAAGATTAATTAAATATTAACTGATTTGTTAATTTACTCGGTTTTTTTTAAGAACATTTTGATTTCCCTTAGTTGCAACCTTGGCAGTTTTTTGCTTTTCCATTGAGCGTCTTTCTGTGAATTGTAGGAATTTAAGTGGAGCCATGGAAAAACCTAGTAAAACGCATATGGTTACTTAGATTGAAAAATCAATGAAGCTTGAGAATTCTTCTCACATTAAGATGCCAATTTGTTACACTACACTAAAAAGTGATTACATAAGAACATATAAGACTACGACTATTTGTTTGACTTAATCTAAGGTCTGGTTTGATATGGCCTAACTCATTACTACAAATTACTACTTGCCCATTGAATACACTAAACTACCAAAACTATTGACTAAGTAAACTATTTAACAATTGAAAGATATATTCAATATGACTTTCAAACACTTCCCTTTAATTTTGATTTCGTAGAATTCATAACTATTATCTTTGAAATTCAAAACTTTCTCTTTGCCATTTCCTTTGTAAAGATGTCTCCTAACTGATTTTTGGAATTGCAAAACTGAAGATTTACTTCAACATTCTTTACTATCTCTCATATGAAGTGAAAGTGGGTGCCAATGTATTTACTCTTGTAAAGAAACACAAGATTTCTAGAAAGTGAAATAGGTGAATTATTATCATAGGAAATAAGAGTTGGCTCCTTCTCTTTAGGTTCAAGATTGCTTATCAATATTCTTAACCAAATTGCTTGGCATGCTATTCCTATTGATACTACATAGTTTTCTTTTACTAATAAAATATAGACAATATGCTGCTTCTTGGATTCCCATGAAATCATTCATATACCAAGGTGAAATACATATCCCTAGGCACTCTTTATGTCATGAATACTTCCTAATACTTCTTGCTTATCACTATTTGTGTAATCGACATGATCGTTGTCTTTGGAATAAGTGTAGAAAACTCCATATAATATTGTTCCTGTAATATACCTTAAAATGATTTTCCCTACTTTTTAATAGGTTTCTTTTAATGGCTCCATAAACCTGGACATTAGGTTGACTAAATACATTATGTTAGCCCTTCTTTCTCTGTGATATATTAGGTTTCCGACTAGTTTCTTGTACGAAGTGGAATTAATTGTTGGACTATTATCATCTTTTCCTAGATTGGTTTCTAGGAAAATTGGCGGGTTTGTTGCCTTGCATTTACTTGTACCTAATCTTGTCAAAATGTTTGTTGCATATTTTTTTTGACAATTGAAAATTCCCTTTTCATATTGTTCAACTTCTGTTCCAAGAAATATTTCATGTGATCAAATATTGGTGATCTCATATTCCTTGTCCATATTTGTTTGAAAATTGCCCAGCTACAAATCTCCTATGTAAATCATATGATCAACATAAATGTAAACAATTAAAATATTGCCTTGCATGTTTGTTTTCATATAAAGAGTACGTTTGTTAATGCTATGTTTGAATCCTTTGTTCACAGATGAGAGTCAGTTCTATTGTACCGAGCTTTGGGGGTTCGCTTTAAACTATAAAAAGCATTTTTTAACTTGTAAAATTTCATCTCTTGACCCTTGACTTCATATCCTAAAGGTCAATCTATGCAAACTTCTTCCTTCAATATCCTATTTTAAAATGTTGATTTGACATCCATTTGGTAAATTTTCCAACAATATTTTGTTGTTATTGCTAATACTATTTTAGAAGTATCCAAAATTTCTACCACGGCAAAGGTGTCTTCATAATCTAGTCTAGGTTGTTGTGTAAAGACTCTTGCTACCAATCTCGCGTTATGCTTCTCAATTTGTCAATTTAATTAAACTCATTCTTATAGGCCCATTTGACTCTAAAACATGTTTTTCCTACTAGTGGATCTACAGGACTTCACATGTCTTTCTCCTCTATTGATACAATTTCGTCATTCATAGCTCTGACCCATTCCTTTTTTTTAATGCTTCTCTAAAATGTATTAACTAGAAAGACAACAAGGCAAAATCTACTTGTTCATTATCTATCTATTCATAAATTTCTTTCAAAATTATTTTTTCATGTGGAATGGTGGGATAATATTCACTACATTAGGGGGGATTGTATGCATTTTTTCTTCTTTAGTTTTCCCCTTCAACTACAACATGTAGCCAAGGAAGTCCTTGTCTTGGTTGTACTAGTATCATTTCTTCACTTGGTTCGAATACTTGTGGAGAAACTTGATTGGTATTTATTATATGAACTTGAAAAATTCATTCTTTATCTTCAATTAATTTAACATCTCTTAAAATAATTTATTTTATAGTGACAACATTGTACAATTTATAAGCTTTGGATTCTTCACTACAACCAACAAATATGCATTTTTTGGGGTATGTGTTATATTATTTTCACAACTAGCCCGAGGAGTTGTTCAATTATGTCATGTGTAGCATGGGGGTCATGTGGGGGGCAACATCCCCCCTACACGAGGTTCACGGTAGCACCCTAGAAATTATTTTTTATGTGGACCCAATAATTGTTTGGATGACCCAAGGATACTCTGCGAACCTACCCATGGTTTTGGGCATGGTTTTTTTGTCATGATAACTTTTCCCATAGTATTTTGTAGATATGGTCAAAGGAGCTACAGTTATGTTCTAATCTAGGTTTAATGGATTGGTGTTCATGAATGCTTTGACATGTATATAATGTATTATAACATTTAAATGAATATAATAAAAAATAAACCTAGTTTTCTCGGTTTTTGGTTCTAGGAGGAAATATATGTATATATTTTTTTATGTTCTAGCCATTGTATATTTTTTTTATGTTTTTTTAAAGAATTCATTTGCAGGTAATTTATGTACAAGATTAAAACCTACATTTTTTATTGTTGTCATCTAATTTTCTTTCTCATTTTCTCTAAAACATGTGCATAAGCTACACAACCAAATATTATCAAATGTAATATGGTTTTCTTCATAACACACCAAGCTTATAAGGGAACATAGTGTTTGATGCTATTGGTTTGATATCTAATCAAAATATAAACTAAGCATGCTACTTGTTCTACCCAATATTCATTTGGGCAATTCTTTTCCTTCAACATGCTTCTAGTCATATTCATGATGTATGCTTTTTCCTTTCTACTACTCCATTTTTTTGTGGAGTGTACCTTAGTGTAAATTTTCTTTTGAAACTTTGATCCCTAAATTATATTGCAAATTATCCATGATCATATTCACCTTCTCGATCTGATCTTAATACTTTAATTTGCTTACCACTTTTCTTCTCCAGAATCACTTTGAATTGCTTGAATTTTTAAAATGTATCATAGTTGTTTTTAATGAATAAGACACACAACATTCTACTGAAGTTACCAGTAAAGTTTAGAAATAAAAAACTTCCTCCTATTGAATGGGTTTGCATTAGACCATAAAGGTCTATGTGTAATAGCTCAAGTTGACTTTAGAGTCTATAGCTAGAAACATTTGCAAAAATGTTTCTTTAGTCTTTGGCAAGGATACAACCTTCACATGGATTTTGGTGGACATCTATAATAAGTAGACCTAGGGCCATGCATTTATTTTCAAAATATCAAGACTATTAAAATATAAATGGCCATATATAAGATGCCATAACCATGTTTCATCAAAACTTGTTACAACCTGAGCATGTGATAATGATTGCTTGACATTTCTCATTACTAGAGGAAACATCCTATTTTTTCTCATTTGGATCCTTAGCATGACTTTCTCATAGGGTGGCTGGTCAAGAATTGTGCAATTAGGACCTTTTAACTTGGCATGAAAACAATATTTACTCATTTGTTCTACACCTAATAGATTATGTTTTAGACTTTCTACATAGTAGACGTCATGAATGTCCCTATTTTCATTTTTCTTGTTTACAATTATAACAATACCTTTTCCTAAGGCACTAACAAGATGGTTATCCCCCAATTTAATCTTAGAGTTAATTGTTTCATCAAAACTTGAAAAAACATTTTTCTTACCTGTTATATGGTTACTACAACAAATGTCAAGTAACCAAATATATTCACTGTTGTTTTCTTATGTTGTTGAAGAAAGAAACAAGGAATATGGTGTGCCTTCAAAAGTGCTTGAAACATTTGCGCTAAATTTGTTCAAATCTAACTATTTTTTCTTGTATTCACTTTCAAAATGGCCATACTTCTTACAGAAATAACATTGTATATTTGACTTTTCCATTCTTCGTCTTCCTCTGTTATTTTTTTCTCTTCCTCTTTGATTTTGAGATTGATCATGTGGTTGTTCAAGTTGAATTGGTACATAGTTTCCATTGCTATAATATCTTCTTTCACTTATTTCTCTGCTTTTATTATCTCTAAATCTTCCTCTAGTAATTATGGTTTGATTTTGAGAGACAAATTATAATAAGTCATTTCTACCTTTAATTTCAATTCATGATTTAACAATGATCTTATCAACTATTTAACTAAAAATTGTACAAGTTCTTTACTTTCTTCTATGGTTGTCGCAAACATGTCAAATGAAGGTGTAATACTTCTGAGAATATTCTCAGCCATCTTTTCTTTGGTGACATCCTCTCCATGATTTTTATGCTAAATTACTACCTCCATGACCTAAGTGATAAATTGATCTACTAGTCCAGTATCTCTCATTTGAAAATTTTGAAACCTCTTGAAAAGGATCTCAAGCTTTGCATTTTTGACCTTGTCTATGCTTTGTTATACTTTTTCCCAAAAAACCAACCTTTGTGAGCACCAGTTACTACTACAATCTTAGGGATTCTGGAGTCCTCAACTCCATGGGGAAGATTCCACAATTCTCTTGAATCCTTTTTTTACTCTATGTTAAAGAATTTATTTGGGAATTTGCCATCATTTCTAACTTTGTAGCTTCAAGTACTTCATATTTTGTTGCCATTGTTCTCAACAACCCAAATTCTTCAAAAATAGCTTGATCTTACTTACTAGTATTTCATACTTTGTACCATTTAGCATGGGACAATATTTTTTTTATGGTTGGTGGAATCCATGAATGGATTTGGTAACAACTCCACCTTTTCATTGAATGGTGGGCTTCTCCCCAATTTTCAAACCAATTAAACCCTAATAGAGATCTTAAAACCTTGGCACCAAAAACATTTGGCTTACAATGGTGATTGTGAGAACTCCAAATAAAATTTTGCACTATTAGAGTTTCTCCCCATAAGGCTTCGAATGGGATTTACAATGACGGCTCCATAAAAACAATCTCAGTGTAAACACATCTAGTGGAAGCTCAACAATGAAACCTGCACTTGCAATGGAGACACCACTCTACGAATACATCTCACCTTGGTTTTTCCATATATAGCCCCTCTCTAGCCCCTCTCTTCATGGCATCTCCTCCACAAAAAAAAATGATGGAAAGTCTATGGGTTTGGCATATATGGTGATTTTTTTATTTTTATTTATTGCTTCCTTATATGGTGGTTTCTCTTTCTCTTGATGGTGGGATTAAGCCTTCACTCCCTTGAATCATTGGTGGTTATTAGACCTTAACAATGGGTTGGGAAGATCTATAGATAAACTCCAAACAAACATAAAAAAGTCAATACAAAAAAATCTTCAACATGACTCCCTTTTTCAGAAACACTTTTCAGCTTGATGGATTAAACAACGAGTAAGATCTCAAAATTAAAGAAAAAAAGAATAAATAGACCAAAAAAATACATATAAAAAAATTAATAATAATAATAAAAGTGAAATCAGCACTTGGAAAAGATCAGAGTTATTTTTACACCGATGTCCAATGCACTTCGTGAATTCTTACCATGCTTGATATAATATAATTATTTGAGTGTTTTTGAATTTATGTTATATGGTTTACAATAGCTAAATTTATCATATAAATAATTTTAAAAGAAATTGAAATGTTTAAAAAATATTTCGTCAATAGGTGTATATATTTCAATTTCAAGTGGAGATTTCAATTTCAGGTGGAGGAAGGCTGGTTGAATTTGATTTTTTTATTTTAATAGACAGATGAGATAAATTTTGGAGGCAATATGCTAGGTATATCCATCGGCTGAGTTGATGATCGACAAGTGAGCATTAAGGGAGCCAAAAAATTCGAACAAAATAATATTAAAAATCATATTGGAATTTTTAAAGACGGTTGGCGTTTGAACTTTGAGGTAATTGGAATGATTATACAAGTTTTTTGACCTGTTGGTGTATCTTGTATTCCCATAATATAGTAACATGGCTTGATCGTGCTCACCTTTCTATCTGTCGTTTCATGCTAATCAATCCCCTATCATTTCAATATTTATTTGCAGCCACCCTGGTAATCAGAACAAGTTCATGTGATGTGCTCCTGGTGGTCGGAAAAAGATCTAATCCACCAACTCTTAGGATTTCGTCGATATAATGAAACATGGCAATTTTGTGAATACAATGAATAAGATAAAATGTTTTCATATTATTTATTTGTAGCCTTTAATTTTTTAGTTGGGTTATTTGAGTTCAAATTTAAAGATACTATTCTGATCATGATATTGCAAATAGTGAATTTTTTGTATTTGGCAGCTAGAGTATGGCTTGCAGGGGTTTTAAGTGATGTCTACAATACTCTCAAAAAGCTTGTAGAGTTAAGTTTTATAGGATGGAATAATGTGTTAGAGAGTTTAATGTTAGAGTAATATATTGAACATTAGCCTTGCATTTCAAAGGGTTAGTGTTGGACAAGGGATGGAGAAAGACAATCATTTGTGCTGCACAAAAAGTATTTGAAAGTTGTTCTGAGGCATGCATGCTGCTGAGGTACATATTTTTTGCCATCAGAGGCATGCATGCTGCTGAGGTACTTAACAATGTTTGTAATGACATCCTCGTCATAGAGGACATCTTTAGTGAAAAGGTTTGAAACTATAACTCAAGCATAAATGTATATTACAAGCTTGTTCTTGTAGTTTTCTCTCGTGATTTCCCTCTAAATAGTACGAAATTGAGATATGGAGGACTGGCAGAAGCTTTTCACTTGGCATAATAGGGCTAAAATTTAAAGACCCACGAAGAAAAACAATAATTAACATTCCTCCACCAGAGTGGAAATCTTTCATCTCAGATTCTCATTTCTGCCTGAGCCCACAAATCTTCGACACAACTCTACGGCACTAAATACACGCAGAAAAATTTGATTTAATCTATCCATTTTGAAGAAATGATCGAGAATATTCATAATTTCAATGTTGTAAATAATTTAATCCAAAGAGACACATGTTGTCCTCATTTTAATATTTTTTTAGCCAGTTACACAAAGCTATTACTTTCATAAATATTTTTGTATGGCATGAAGTGTTTTCCTATACGAAAATGCTTTTTCCCAATTGTGGTTGGTTGTCAATGTGTCAGTGATTTACTCATTATTGTTAAAGGAAAGTAATCGATATTTAGGTGGACCGATGATGGCCTTAAATATGAGTGTTTCTTTGTCTGTGATGACATTGTCGGTTGTGCATCTTTATTACTAGTACCAACCACAGGCACAGCTGGGACTATTGTAATCGACTGGCGATGTTAAAACATTAATTTACTTATTTTACTTATTTTTTATTACTCCTGATGACTTATAAGCAAAGATTTTAGGTACAGATGGTTTCACCATATTATTTGACCTCTTCCCAAGGTGAAAAGGCCAAAAACATATATTATGTGTCTTTATTTAATAAATTTGTTTCACTAATATAAACTAATGCTAAAAACATATATTATGTGTACTTATTTAATAAATTTGTTTCACTAATATAAACTAATGCTATAATGCTAGCATTAGTTTACATTAGTGAAATAGATATTAAACGCTAGGAAATTATATAATGCTAAGCTAAAGTAAGTTGCCAAGTTGGAGTTTTAATGTGTTGCATGTTATTGCGGTGTCTATTGTCATGTGTGCGATGTCTATTGTAGAATATATGGAATGTGAGTTGGTCTTTCTCGACCTTATAGTATCACTATTGTCAATGCATGTTGCTACTGCTAACAGTGAATGCCTTACAGTGTCAGACCAATGGATAAACTCCTTTCAATAGGATATGCTTTGAACAAGAAGAAATACCAAAGGGATACAAGGGGTCTCAAACCGCCTTTTGTTCTCTGGGAGGATCTATTGTCAGCTCAGATGCAACTATATTTTCTCCAGGTAGTTAGATTAAGTTACTAGTTAGTAAGATCTTGTTCTTGCCATCATTCGTGGTGTTTCTAGTGATATTTTCATTTTCCTCACTTGTGCCTTACACCCCTTAATGTTGACCCTTATACAAATCTTTTGTTGTGGGCTAATTTGAACTCATGCTGATTTAGAAATTATATGACTCATCAATGAGTATCAAGAACTATAATTTTTCTAGCTTACCTTGAAGTTGAAGCTCAAGTTGATCTGAGATATCATCTTCATTGGCCATTAAAAGTCCTTTGCTAGTGAAGTCTTGTTTCCTTTTTGTTGTAACTGACACTTTCCATAGGTGTAGCTATGCTTGGATGATAGTATCTCCTTTATCGGTTCAAGTTGGACTACTACTAGTCATAGCTCCACAACCCACCGCAAATACGAATTGATTCCCTACACACATTTTATCACACCCGTGAACACAAGTAATAATTATACGGTCTGAATAAATTATTTTATTACTTCAATTAGCCTCAAGCTTCTCAACCCTAGATGTAACACAAATCGTAATAACAAATAGAAATTTCAAGACTTTGTGGTATGCAAGGCTCATAGATTTCCTAAGAATTGAATCAATGTATTGAGATCCTTGAGATTCCTTGCACCAGGAAGTTACTCTGGTAGATCGGTATCAAAGTACATCAGCAACACATTTTATCCCCGAAACAGATATGTCTTCTGTACTCTAGGGTGACACAACCATACATCTAGCAAAAGAAAGCAAGTTTATCATTTTTCCACATTAACATTTGTAACGGCACATTCTTTGCATCGACCTCTATGGAAACCCTCATTTCTTCAACCTTGGTTATCAAACCCTCTCCTGCGTTAGAAACCCTAAATTTTTTATTGTTTATCCTCCTTTCTTCACCATTTTCGGATCTGAGGCCCTATAAATTCTTCTAGATGATGTGTCCACCAATCTCCTCATCTGCTTGCCCTCATCCTAAAGGGAAACAATCGTGTTGGATACACTCAACTGAAACAATCACAAATTATACAAACAAAGATTCAAATTTAAGAGTATTTCAGCCCATACCTTTCATCATGATAAACAAGTCTCCAGGTCGAATCCCTATTGCAGTATTTCATTGCGTTATGGGAGTTTTCGGGAGAATTCGCATTACCCTGCCTACCTACAGTCCGACCTATTCCAGGCACCCATTTTTTCAGTATGTTCAATGAATGAATGGATATGGAACTACAAGAATCTCTCCTTAATAAGCGAATTTGGAATTGAGCGAAGGTACACTGGATCTCGATCATAAAGAGATGTTGGTTCTGGATGTATTGTGAGGTAAACTTCTTTCACTAATTACTATGTTGTTGCCCATGCTTCTTAAACAATTTAAGGATGTAATTTTTTAAGCCCTGGAGGAAAACTAGGATGTATTTTGTAAGCCGTGGAGAAAAACTATAACGAAACGAGGTAGCACCTTAGGGGAAAAATGAGACAAGTGGCACTCATAAATGAAATGTGTAAGTCCATCAAGTTAGTCTTTATATATGTGATTACGTGTATCACTTTATATTAAAATTAAAAATTAATTAGAAAGCTACTTAAATTGTTTTTATTTAGGAAATTATCAATTATCATTAAAACTATATTCTCACCACCACTTAACCAAGTTCTCTTGGAATGAGGTGGGGTCTTCCAAATTCTCTTAGAAAACGGAAACAATCCCTCTTTACTCGAAGCTGTTGCAGGATAACAACACTGACGAAAAATAGGCTCACAACCTCTGAGCTAAGACTTCATCTTTTTAGCAGTGATGATCCTTTCCATGGTTGACAACATTGAACATTTGGGAAATGATAGCCATTTCAAAATCGAGTTAAAATCAATGCTAGATTATGTACAAAGTTCAATGCTCTTAGAATTATCGTCATTATTTATCTTTGATTTACATAAATGGTATACACTTGATTATAAAGAGAAATTAATTTCATGTGCAGCTACTATAGAGAAGAAGGAATCAAATGCCGTTTGCTTGTTAATGATACATGCCATATGTTTTTTCTTCATCAATTTCAACATTTCCTCAATCACCTTACCATTGTGTTTAGAAGGATATTAACATATTTTGACTGTGTATCATTGTATGTGCATGGATAGCTCTTGTATAAGTAGGGTATATTCTACCCTTGTTGAGGATTCATGTGATTTAGTGCAAGCTACCATACGAAATTCGGGCTCCTTACTCGCATTTTAGAACATGGCATCAGAGCATTAGTTGTATTTTAGTGTGCAGTTACCCAAAATTGCCCAAGTCTGCTCATTATATTACCAAGTTCCCTCTGTATTGCGCTCCATTTTTAAGGCTACCTATTGTCTTAGATAAAATGTGAACAGAATTGAAAAAGAAGGAGATGTAGCTCACAGGTGAGGCTTGCACCTGGAGACTACACTCAGAACAAAGAGATCACTCTCTTACACGCTACATTCATGAATGAAAGATTACATCATTAAGTACAACACCAGAAATTAGGAAGTTGCAACCAAACCCCTAAACTCTAAGAACTAATCCTAAACAGGGAGATACGTTACAACTTGTGTAACCATTTTCTCCATTAATACAAAATAATATAATTATTTTCAACTCCCCCCCTTAATGGAGAAAGGGTTTTCCTGAACTCCTAGCATCCTTCTAAACAATTTAAACTTCACACGTGCAAGAGGCTCTGTAAAAATATCAGCCATATTGTCACAAGTTTTACAATATTCAATAATAATTTCTTTTGACTGTAGTTTCTCTCTGACAAAATGGAACTGAGTGTCTATATGTTTGGTGTTATTATGAAACACTGGATTGTATGCCAATTTAATGGTGCTCTGGTTGTCGCTTTTGATGGAAGTGGAATTCTTCTATTCTTTTCCTGCATCATTGAGAAGCCTTCTCAACCAGATCGCTTCACACGTCGTTGCACACAATTCTTGATACTCATCTTCACATGAAGACAAGGCTACAATGCTTTGCTTCTTGCTACTCCATGTTATGACCCCGGGTCCTATGCTGAATGCGTAACCTATGATGGATCTTTGATCATCCAAGTTACCTACCGAGTCTGAATCTGAAAAACCTGCTAGAATAACATCAAATGTGTCAGTGTATAAAATGCC
Source organism: Pinus taeda (assembly GCA_000404065.3). Taxonomy (NCBI): domain Eukaryota; kingdom Viridiplantae; phylum Streptophyta; class Pinopsida; order Pinales; family Pinaceae; genus Pinus; species Pinus taeda. The sequence goes on along the minus strand of APFE030966023.1, from coordinate 79,636 downwards.
ATACTTAACAGTACCATAAAGATACCTTAACACACTTTTTGTTGTTACCCAGTGACTTTCAAGCGGTTTTGACATGAATTGGCTCAACACACTAACAGCATATGCCAAGTTAGGTCTGGTTGTTGTGAGATATATCAAGCTGCCAATGAGTTGTCTATACATTGTAGCATCAACTTCCTTAGTGTCATCGTCACTGCACAACTTCAGATTCTGCTGCAAAGGTGTCGCTGTTGATCTACACTGATCCATACTAATTTTTTCCAACAGATTTCTGGCATACTTCCCTTGGGTAAGAAAATTTTGCCCAGTATCTCTCCATGCTTCTAGTCCGAGACAGTAATGAAGGATTTTGAGATCTTTCATCTAAAAAACTTGTGCCATAGGCCTTTTGATTCCTCTAATTAAATCATTTGCATCTCCTATTATAATCATGTCATCTACATACAAAGAAATCAGAATAATCTGCCCCTGCTTATTGTACTTGGTATACAAATTTGGGTCATTTAAACTTATATGAAGGCCATACTCTAAAAAGAAAGAATCAACATTTTCGTACCAAGACCTCGGTGCTTGCTTTAAGCCATATAAAGCCATTTTCAATCTACAAACAAGATGTTCCTACCCTTGCTTTACAAACCCTTCTGGTTGTACTAAGTAAATTTCTTCTTTTAACTCACCATTTAAAAACGCAGATTTAACATCAAGTTGGTGTAGCTCCCAATTCTATTTAGTAGCTAAAGAAATAAGCATTTTGATTGTATTTAACTTTGCTAAAAGTGTAAAAGTATCATCAAAGTCTATACCTTCCTGCTTTGAGTATCCTTTTGCAACCAGCCTAGCTTTTAATTTCTCTATACTTCCATATGCATTCATTTTTGGTTTAAACAACCATTTGCATCCTATGGGCGTTTTATTCTTAGGCAGTTCAACTAAATCCCAAGTGTCATTTCTAAGAATAGATTCTATCTCTTCATTCATTGTAGCCCTCCACTCCTTAAATTGACTAGCTTCTTTGTAATTAGTGGGCTCTACAATGTTCAAAACATTTGACATCAAAGCATAGTCTCTCAATTTTAATGGTTTTTGAGTCTTCCTACCTGATCTCCTTGGTAGGGGATTCCCCTCAAAATTGTTTTCTTCAGATCTAAAAGGGCTTGCATTATCACCTTCTTCCTGTTCTTCCTTTTGCTCTTGTTTCTGCTCCTGCTCTCTTTCATCCTCGTTGTTTTCATCCATCAACAATGGAATGTGCCAATCATCACCAATGTCATCTTTCCCTTCATGTACTTGTTCATGAAACACTACATCCCTACTTGCAAATATCTTACGAGACTCAGGATTGAACAATTTATATGCTTTAAATTATGTGCCATAACCAACAAAGATGCATTTAACTGCTTTAGGGTCTAATTTCTTCCTATCAGCTTTGGGTATATGGGCAAATGCTTTTGACCCAAATACTCTTAGATGGTTTATTGCTGGTTTGAATCCATATAGTGCTTCAAAAGGAGTTTTGAAGCGAAGATACCTGGTAGGACTTATGTTCTTCAAATATACAACAATATTAATAGCCTCTGCCCAAAAATTATTAAACAGACCCTTACCTTGTCACATTCTCCTTGCGCACTCCACTAAGGTTTTGTTTTTGCGCTCTGCAACTCCATTCTGCTGTGGTGTTTGTGGCACTGTAAACTGTTGAACAATCCCGTGAGATTTGCAAAATTTCATGAATTCCCCTAGCTTGTATTCTCCCCCTTGATAAGATCGAAGAATTTTTATACTCTTACCAAACTGTCTTTCCACCAAGGTTTTAAATTCTATAAAGCAATGGAAAGTCTGACTTTTCTTACTCAGAAAATAAACCCATCAATATCTAGTGCAGTCATCAGTAAATAACAAAAAATAATACACTCCACCTAGTGACCTTGTCTGCATAGGTCCGCATATATCATTGTGCACTAGTTCTAAAATATATGTTTCCTTCCTCCTATCATGCACAGGAAACTGTTGTCTATGCATTTTACCTAAGGCACAACCATCACAATTTAACTGAATATTACGAAAGATGGGGAGCCCCTAAACCATACCTTTTTTCTACAATAGCATGAGGTCCTGCAAATTCAAGTGACCGAATCTTTGATGCCAAAGTTGTTTGGTTGTCGATCCTCCTGCAACCATGGCTCGCTTTGATATACTCTTTACATCCAATCTGTATAGACTTCCAACGCGCACGCCTGTTGGAACTATTTCTTTCCTACAATCCTTTATCACACAATGAGTCTTGAAAAACTCGACTTGCATATCTTTATCAGTTATCATGGATACAGATATCATATTTTTCTTCATTCCAGGTACATATAAAACATTTTTAAGGTGAATGATTTTTCCATTTGGTAACTTGACTAGAATAACCCCATAACCTTTAATCTCGTATCCACTATCATCTCCCAAATATATTTTTGATCCATATGTACTTTCTTCAAGACTTTCAAAAAATTCCTTTTTACCTGTCATGTGGGAGGATGCTCCAGAATCAACATACAAAGTATCATCTCCATTAGATGCTGAAAGGGCACAGTGGACTGTGAACAGTCGAAATTCATGATTGAAATCTTCATCTTCTTCAACATCTTCTTCAACGAAGTATCCTCTATGTTTTGCAGTTGCCAGCTTTCTCTTTGCATCATCAGCCTGCTTCTTAAAGCATACATTCTGTACATGACCCTTCTTTCCACAATAATAACATTTCTTTATAGGATTATTTGCAAGCATACATTTATATGGACTCTTCTGCGATGTGCCTCCTTTCTGCTGTGATTGCTGTTGTGGCTTCTTCCCTATGAATGATTGTCGTTTCGCCATCAGTGCAAGATCATCACTCTGGGGGTTCAAGTTCTACCGCCGCTCCTCCTCTTGCAGCAAGATCCCTATCAGATCTTCAAATGTGGGTGCTTTCTCCCTTGCCGCCAATCTAGTGATGAACATTTGAAATTCATCTCGCATCCCGTTCAGTGTGATTGTGACAAGATCAGAGTCAGACACCACCTCTCTAATGTCCCCCAATCCATCTTTCACATCTTTAATTCGCACAATAAATGTAGCAGCAGTCTCATTTTCATCCATCCTCATTGAAAATAACTTGCTTTTAAGTGCCACAATTTGACTTGTGTTCTGGGTCTGATACAGATTTTTGATGGCCGTCCAAATCTCCGCGGACATTTTACAGTCTCTAATGTGCGAGATAATGTTGTCCTTCATAGATATCTTCAACAAAACTTCCGCCTTGTTCTCTTGTTTATCCCATTCTTGCTCCTGTGTCCCTGTGTTCGGCCTCTGCTCATCACCTGTAACTATGGACCAAGCATTTGCACCCTCAAGCAAGGTTTGGATCTTAAATTTCTAGTTCGTGAAGTTAGATCCATCGAGTTTGCCAAACTCGTGGAGATAAGATTCCATCGTATTACTTATTCTGATCAAATCTACAAAATGAATCTACCCAACAGGAAAAAAAATCGATACCTGTCAAATTGGTCTATCACTTTTCTGCCACTGATTTGCTGGTCCCCTGAGTTAGATCCAGCAATATCTGACAAATCTGCAAAATGAATCCCACTCTGATGAGCAAATTCTTCTTTTTTCAATGCAGCCGAAGAATCAATCTGATCAAAACTGATCCGATCTGCCTCTCCCGGATAGATCCGCAGCTTCTCTGATCTGCTCCCCTCGCAAATCGTTAAACGAAGATGAGGCTTCCCACGGATCCCCTTGAAGGTTAGTTGGCACCCTCCCGAGCGAAAAAACCTGCACCCAGATGAAATCAGTGAAAGGGAAAATGCTTGGTGTGATTTTTCTATGCAATTTTGCTCCAGACTAGTATTTGGCACGATTAGTGGCCAAACAGACGTGCCAGTTGTGCTTCCTGGTGCGACTGTTAATGTGAAAAGCATCCCAACCCCCTTCTATGTAGGAAAAAAAGAAAAAAATCATCTGAGTCCGAGCCAGGTGTTCTGCGGTCCACTTGCTCAATTGAACAGAAAGCTCTCGTGTACACACGGCCATAGAGGCACCTCAAACCACAAAGGCAATTTTGCCACAAGGGCAAGCTAACCACAAAGGCACTTCGGCCACAAAGGGGATGAAAGATCAGGCTCACCCAATCTGAGCTCTGATACCAAGATAAAATGTGAACAGAATTGAAAAAGGAGATGTAGCTCACAGGTGAGGCCTACACTTGGAGACTACACTCAAAACAGAGATATCACTCTCATACATGATACATTCATGAATGAAAGATTACATCATTAAGTACAACACCAGAAATTAGGAAGTTGCAACCAAACCCCTAAACTCTAGGAACTAATCCTAAACCAGGGAGATACGTTACAACTTGTGTAACCATTTTCTCCATTAATACAAAATAATATAATTGTTTTCAATTGTCCTCTTCCAAAAATAGGCATACTTGCCAATATTGTAAGTATCTTCATTGTGCATTAAAGTCGCTTCTATCATTGTGGTTTATTTGATTTCACATCTCAAGATCTCCTCTTCCATGGGAAGCTCTATTGTTTTATTGCTGATGTGACACTAAAGTGTGTCGGTTATTATTTTAGTGCATATTACAGCTCTACACGATGACCTTATTATAAGTCTTTTGTGGTTCTTACATGATTTCCTTGCATAGGTATTCATTCTCCCTGAATCACTTTGTATACAGGTGATTTTCTTGTTCTCGTACCTCGTCTCTCAAGTCAGCATTATGTATCTTATCATCCCAACATATGCTTTTGGATTTGTGTACTCTATTATTTGGACCATAGGCTTTGTCGAGCGGTCTCATCAAAAGCTGTTCGAGAGGAAATAAAGGCATCGGATAAATCAAATCAGTGTATTCCACCTTCTAACTTTTAAATTTACCACTTTTACCCTTCCTCAAACACCTCTATTTTTTGGAGGCCAACCCTTATTTTGATTCCTCATCTTCAATAGAGATCATATTTGGGTTCTTAACTCTCGTACATATGAGAATCAGGAACCTAAGATCCCTTTCCATCTAATTAAGCTCTGGGAGGGAACCAGCTATAGCAGACGATCCCTTGGTACCATGACCTACCTGACAATTGCTATGAAAGCTAGAGTTATGACTGTAGCTACACCTGTGAATGATTCACATAGTTTTCGTGCACTTAAAAACCATTATTTAAAAATGAGGGATAAGGTATTTCATTCAAACTTTCCCTTCTCCATTTTGGTTCTTCTTTCCTTTGTTTTCTCTATTTAGATTTAGTTTTGTTCCTCGCTCGATCAAACTCATCTTTAATTTTTGTTTGAATTGGTTCTACTTTACTCTGTTTGCTCTATTTAGATCCAGTTTTGTTCCTCGCTGGTAACACCATCATTTAATTGTAGAGAATAGGTTTCTTTCTGTATGGATGAATATATTAAATTATTTCATCCTGCCGATCTTGTTGGGTCAAATTTATTGTCTTGAACTCCATCAGCAGTTTAACAGATTCCAACATTCTACCTTAACAATCTAAACAATTTGAAGGCAGGGATTAGCTTCCACGCAACCTCCCTTGTTTTTTTTTCTTCTTCGACTAAGTAAAAGTAAAATCAATTTTAAATTTCTCATAATAATTATGAAATGAGATATTTTTGGGTAAGGCATTAGAAGTCATTATGGGCAGTATATTGTTAAATGGATGGAGGTTTTATAGTAAAGATAATGGATTTCTAATTTAATAGGTTGTTTATAAAATAATATTTTAAATAATTTATTTATTTTAAATTTATTATATAATATTGATTTGGGGAAGGGAATATAATATATCTCGGTTAGATTATCATGGCTTTAATTGAAAATTTGTAGTGTGATATGTAGGTTTGAAATTGAATATATATATATATATATATATATATATATATATATATATATATATATATATATATATATATATTTTAAAGATTTTTTGAAGTGATATAATTAAAGAGATTTATTGTTGATTACAATTTCATTTTTTATTATTAGATATGATTACCTTGATACAATTAATGTCTGTCTGTTACAATTCATGTTTTATGGACAAAGAATTCATTTATTCCTCAATTTGACACTTTTTAGCAAATAACATAATCCTCAAACTATTGAGTTATTCTTAAATTTAAGATGATATCAATGTTAAACATTTTCCCACCTCACATCGCTCATGCTTTCCTATGCCATGCCAATTTCTTGATTGTTGATCTCCATTCATATAGAATTTCTTGGTTGTTGATCTCCATTCATATAGAAGCATGCTCCTTTATTTACATTTTTTTTCCACACTTAAAAAGCCCTCGCTTTACATATGTGTCTATGTTTGATTTCTTTGTGTGCCAAAAACTATTGCTACAAAAAAAACTCTAGAACTTCATGCTAACTAATTTTAATATTCCTAAAACGTTATGATATGTTTGATTTATTTTCATAATTTTTATCCTTTTAAATTTAAAATATCATGTCGATTATGTCATTTACTTTTCACTAACTTTAAAAAATAAATAATCATTTTAAAATTTATTTTTTATAAATCATGCAATTTACCATTAAATAATTGCCATGTCAATTTTGTGGATTCCCTGATGTTAAGATATTTATCCTCCGTATGTAAAAGCTTACATGTTTGGTATTTGGCCCACTAACTCACCACCTCCAACATTTCAAATAAATCTATGATTCCGCTTTGTGCCTTTTTTTTCTTTGCGAAACACTCACTCGACCTGAAAGATTTTACATGAATATGCCATTGCTAATTTGTATTATTTCTATATAATTAATGAAATTATAGGTGCTAGCAAGTATATTGTTAATGTACCAATAATATTTATTGATATTTTATATTAATATTGATATTGTAAATGACATTATTAGTAATATTTAACAATGATCAACTTTAGTATTTGTAACATTTAACAACATTATTAGTAACATTATTTATAACATTTATTAATGGTCAATATGGTCAAGTTTCACCACTAATATTTTGAATATTTAGAATATGGTCAATATGGTCATTAATAGTCAACATTACTCTTAATATTGTGATGTCACAATGGTACAAAAATATTACCAATGTTGTGTTGAAGCCTCGAAAATCGGGTCGACAACAAGGGGGATACCCACCCGGTCCGGACCTTGGTTGGCAGCTCCTTATCCGTTTGGTATAGCGGGTCTGACTAGGGATAACGGGACTAGTTTCCTGATCTGAGGGTGTGTGTGTGTGTATAGAGTTGGATAATGTTGATCTAAGAGTACTTTAAAGCTAATTTAATTCATATTCTTAAACTAACTCTATGCTATTGTAATCTAATGAGAAACAACACATCTAATCTACGCTAACCCGGGATGTATATCTTCTATTATGTGATCTAAAGAGATTTCAAATGATAACTGGTAATAAAGATCATAAAGCTATCATAAGAATAGAAATCAATTGAGATAAACCACTTGAAATCAATTCAGTTAGGCAAAACAGTTGTGAACAGCATATCGCATAATAAGCTATTCATATGTCAGACATAAATAAATGACTCCACTGTACAGAAGTGCCAAATGGTAACCCATACATTCATGTAGTAACATATAAACAACTGAGAACTGTAAATCAGTTAAAGAATATAAGCAGAAATTGCCAAGAGATAAAAGTACCATTTATGACTGATCTTACTCACAAACTTCAAGCAAAAACGATTTATCTCTACTTGTTCTAACATCTACTAAGAGTACAAAAATGCAACATCAGTAGCAGACATCAAATGAAAATAAAAATAAATCTCGATCCATCCATTCATCAAAACCTCCTCTGAGGGTGCAGAAGTGCATGTTCCGAGGACAAGTTTTTGACAAATTCCTAGACCCTTCTCTAAATGCATGAGAAGGGCTAAAATACTACTACCTAATTCTAATAATAGTGTCTTTAAAAAATTTAGGATACGGTTTTCAAATGACTATCCTTTTTCTAATCTAATAAAAAGAAAAAACAAACTTCTAAAAATAAGCTACTTCTCTACTTGGTCCTTAAAACTGCAAATGTTCATCATGGACTTGAGAAGAGTCGGTTGGCCGACTTCTGTGCTGAGCTGGGCTGCGAAAACAAAATCTATGAGAGCTGGCACTACTTTCTCGGCTGAGTTTATGATGCATTTCACAGTCATCCATTGATTGTGTGGCTTGACTAAGTATGCCCAGTAACACTCCCAATTTAACCTGTTCAATGCCTGGATCGCTTTTCCCTTTTCCTGCACCTTCTGCTTCCATTATGCCTCTAGTCGTGATTTATTTGGTAGGTACCCCGGGGTGGTTTTTGCGATTAAGTTGGCCCTGTGTAAATTCTCATTTACACAGTCGATAAGAATGTTTGCCTGTGTGGCCACTGTCTCCGCTGCTTGTTCTGCCTGCCTGATTTGATCGTCCCATTTGTTAAAGAGCAATTCCTTATGACCCTTGTTTATTGTGGGTGCACTTGCTCTTTTCTTTTCATCTTCATCACACATCATTCTATGCAAGGGTAAGATAAGCCCGTGACAAATCTTACAGAAGTACGGGACGAACTGGGAATCCCATAACATTTTATGATAAACATGGAGAGGTAATGGGTTCTGGGTAGTCCATTTCCAACCCATAGTGGGGAATTTAGACACATAGAAAATAGAATCCATAATATACGCAGACAGATAAAAAGGAGGATAGACCCTTTGAGACAAGGATCTTTTAGGCTAGTAATTCATAACAGCTGTGTATAGATTATCAGGGAATATCTTGGCCCAATCCACGATATTGTGGTAGTGTTTATGAGTGGTAGCCATTCGGACGAAAATTTATTGATGTCTGGCATCCCAAATAGTCTACAAAGTATAGCCGCAGCAAAACAATACGGAGACGTGAGGGAACCAGTGCTATACATACCATTTTTGTCCTTTTTTAGCGGCTCCTCTTTCCTGGTCCAATCTTTAATGGTCTTCGCCAGGTTTGGGTTCTCTGCTGCAAATTTCTTGAAAAATTGTGCATTGTAGGTCGTTTGAGGTTCAGTAAGATGATACATAAGCTTTAAGTCTTGCGCGGCGAATGATCCTATGAGCCCATGTCCTTGAACCTTGAATTGTCTACCATGTAACTCTGCATTGTCAAGTATCCACTTGATCATATCTGTATATGGTAAAATTTTGGGTCTAGCTACTATTCGGTGAAGAAATGAACATGCCAGCTCCTCTAAGGATGCCTCGGAAGAATTTTGTGAGCCCACAGCAGTATCAACCTTCATTACTCTAGGATTTTCTTCCTCCAGCAGCCTATACATGCCTTCCCATGTCGAAATTCCTGCGTTCCTGTTGTAGGAAGTGTCTGTATACAGAGGCGCCATCTCCTTCGTCTTTTCCTTCGCCTCGGAGCCTTGAGCCTTATGTTTCCTTCCCATTTGCTCCTGCGTTCGGCTTTGAATCGTCTTAGCTCTTCGTCCTTGCAGATTACGAGTGAAGTGGAAATGACTGATTAAGAAAGGTGATGGGAGAGTTTTAAATGCAACAGATATATCAAATATGCCACTTTACGTGAAGTAATTCTTTACAAAAGCACGCGTCTTCATTTAATTTAATAACTGACAACTAATCCATTTACTATCATTAAAAGCGCATGATCTTGGGTCAGATTATGGTAAGTGGCTTTTCTTTGAATGGCGTGCCCAAAGGATTCATGATTAAGTGATTCATGATTTGCTTACGTAACGTCGAAGATCGTGCCATCGCAAATCGTGTCATCGCAAATCGCGAGTTCACAGATTGCACCATCGCAATGATTGCACTATCGCAGCGATCGCAACATCGCAGGTCGTAGCAATTTGATGTTTGTCAAATATTACCAGTTTATTTCTGCGATATGCGATCTTGCGATCAGTGTTATCGCAGATCGGTAGATCTTGAAGTTTTTCCTTATGAGCACTACTTCATTGCGATGCGATGTTATTCTTAACACGGGAGTCTTGCGCATACCAATATTATAGGGGAATGAAGGCATTTCCTATCTTTTTTGCAACACAATTTTTAAAGACCCTTACCTTATCTTAAACTTAGGTTAAAAATATTCGAAGGACCTTTCTAAGCTTACAATGGTAACCTTATTTTGAAGAAAGAAAAACTTGATTTTTCTCAAAAATTAAACTAAGGGTCCCCGTTCATTTCGTATTTTGGACAACACTTAAATGAACAAAGGGGGGGTGTTGCTGGGCACAACATGTTGCAGTGTCACAAACCTTGTTGCAATGTTATATTACAACCACATTATATAATAATATAATAATGGTCAACCATTGTCTATCATCACATCGTCTCAATATGAATATCAACCATCGTCAACCATGGTCAACCATGTTTTTTTAGGGTTTATGTACCTTGAGTTTATAATATTAAATCCTTCGGATTAATATTATTCCCTTGGGTTTATAATCCCCTCAGTTTAGTATTAACCCCTCAACTTTATTAGTCCTTTGGGTTTATAATATTAATCCCTTGGGTTTACTAATCTAAGGGTTCATATTCCTAGGGTATAATATTATTCATATGGCTTATAATATTAATCCTAGGGTTTAATATAAATCTCTTTGGTTTATAATTATGGTCAACCATGCTCAACCGGCACTACTACACCAAGGGGACTTTTGAGACATTTTTTTAAGACAAAAGAAATCTTTTGTCTCAAAAACTCATTTTTTATTTTAGTTATTTTACATTAAAAATTAATATCAATTGATTTGTTTTAAATATAGATTTTAAGAAAAAAATAGGTTGAGACAAAAATATTTTAAGAGAAAACTTTATATTTAAGACAAAAATATTTTAAGACAAAAGTAGTTTGAGACAAAAATGTTTTAAGACAAAACTTTATATTTAAGACAAAAATAATTTAAGACAAAAATATTTTGAGGCAAAACTTTATATTTAAGACAAAAGAAGTTTGAGACAAAAATTTAAAGACAAAACTTTATATTTAAGACAAAAATAGTTTAAGACAAAATTATTTTAAGGCAAAAACAATTGAAGACAAAATAATTTTAAGACAAAACTTTATATTTAAGACAAACGAATTTTGAGACAAAAATATTTTAAGACAAAACTTTATATTTAATACAATGACCACTTTAGATCGAACCTATGTTTAATACAATATTTCACTTCGAATGAAAATGGAGGGCAGTGCTGAGTTTCAGGGTGATCTGCGCACGCGTTCTGAACTGGAGCTCCCATGCCCCTGCTTCATCGGCCCCTACGGCCCTCCGCAGGCCCCCTCCCTGGCAGCCCCTACTATTGGGCTCTCAATCCTTCCTGGCATCCCCGCAATCGAGCTTTGACTCCCTCCTCCGGCTAGTGTTGTTGCTGGCACAACCTCCGCATTTGGGTTTTGTGATCACAGAGGAGCATAGCCGCCGCCATGAGTGCGCCTGGGGGTGGGGAGCCTTCTCCCACCCCACCAATATCTTCAGAAGAAGCATTTAGAAGAATGTTCTTGCAAAAAGGGAAGAAACGTTTGATTCCAGAAGTCCCGAAATTCATTAAAAAAACTGGAGGAAATTCCTGAGATCACCCTACTAGAAGACGAACTGAAAAAAATTGCCCTAGCCTTGGCTGAGAGAGGGTTGATAGGACAATTTTGGGACAATGGCCCTCTAGAAAAACAACAGATGACTGGATCCAATGCAATTGGAGGCCCCAACTGGAAAACAATGTGATTTGTTATGTTGTCGGAAGAGGGTATTTCATTTTCTAGTTCACCTCCAAAGAAGATCGATATTTGTTTTTCAGAAAAGGTCCATATTTGATGCGAAATCAGGGTTTGTATCTTAATAAGTGGACCCCCGACTTCGATCCCTTAATCGATACGCCTAAAGAGGTCCCAGTCTAGGTCCGGCTTCCCAATCTTCTAATCCATTGCTGGAGCTATCACACCTTGCAGAAGATTGGAAATGGCCTAGGTCGTTTCATTGACAAAGCAGATAACAAGGGCCAATATACCTGCATAAGAATCTGTGTGGAAGTCGATCTGGAAGCTGGACTGCCCAAAGGAGTAAAACTTACAGTCAGAGAATGGCATCACTATCAAAAATTGGATTACAAGCAACTACCTTTCAAATGCAGAACCTGTCACGAACATGGACACTTCCAACGAAATTGCCCAAAAGCTCCAACCGGGGACAAAGTGGACGAAGAAGGATGGAAAGAAATAAAAAAGGGCAAGGCAGTCCCAAAACCAACTGAGAAGAAAAATCCAGGGCCATTGGTGATGCCCCAACCTAAACCAAAAGCCAAAGAAGTTCCAAAAGAGGGTTCTTAGTCTGGGGTAAAGACAGATGCCATTGGAACCCAAGAGGAACCAGAAGACCCGTCGAACAAAGTGAAAGAAGCAGAGGCGAAGTCAACTCTTCCTCCATCAGAGGATGAACAAGGGTAAAAAGAAGAAAACGAGGAGTGCATCAATCTGGGCTCCGATTCTGAGGGAGATTCAGAAGATGGAGTCTCAGATTCAGACAGCTCGCAAGTCACTCCTATCAAGTCATCCAAGGGTCGAAAGTCCAAGAAGAAATAGAAAGAGGAACAAACTTATCTAGATGTTCTCCAAGGCTCTCATAAAACTCTCAAAGGAATGATGAATACCAGATCTAGGCACAAGCATGGTCAGGCTCCAAAAGGAGCCACAACCTTCCAAGCCAGTGAATAATGAAATACGTCTCTTGGAATTACAGAGAGTTAGGAAGCATGTTGAAAGAAGAAGCTATGAAATACATTGTAAGGATGTACTCACCTGAAATCCTTCTCATCCAGGAGACAAGACTGGAGGACCTTCTACTCCTCCAAGAAAGCAAAGCATTCTAGCATAAAGGCCAAGGGAGAGTAGTCAGCACTAGAAGTGCCTCTAGAGGGATTCCCTCCTTTTGGGACAACTCCAAATATGATCTGATTCACGAAGAATGTTGCCCCCATTGGCTACTCACTAAGCTCCTCCATAAAGAATCTGGCCACCAAGTAAGTATGTTCAATCTTTATGCTCCAATCTTACCATCTGAGAAAAAAAATTGTTGGGACTCGCTCCAGTCCTATCTTTTCTTACATAGCCTAGAAAATATTATTATTGTAGGTGATATGAATGTTACACTAGCTGTAGAAGAGAAAAACGGGGCTCGCTGGTCAGGGACCTAACTAGAGAATGGGTTGAAGACCCCTCATTTTAGATTGGTAATTGGAGGATATCAAGCCCACATCTGGGAAATTCACCTGGTCAAACAAAAGGATAGGCCCCAGCCACATTGCTGACCGTCTAGATAGATTTCTAGTCCAATCCTCCTTAACTTGTGGTCTAATGGCCACCTCTAAAATTATGTTGAACTACTCCTCTGACCATAAACCCATTCTGCTTGAGCTCTCCTTGGATGGAAATCTTAGCCCCATTCCCTTTAGATTCAGTTTTCTATGGATTCATTAAGAATGATACTAGGAGGTGGTCTCCGAGGCCTGGAACATGCAAGTTCATGAAGGATCCCCTTTCTTTGTCTGGGAAAAAAAAATGAGGAGACTTAAAAGGGAGCTCAAGGAGTGGGGCTAAAAGGTTGAAAATGCCCACAATTTAGCAGGCCATCAATTAACAATGGAAAATTCCGATGTAACTCAAAATCTTCTTCAAAAATAAGTAGAGCTGCAAAAATATCTCCATAGAGAAAGTAGGGATGAAGAATATTTCTGGAGACAGAAGTCCAGAAATCTTTGGTTACAAGTCGGAGACAAAAATACAAGCTACTTCCATAAGCAAGTTGAAGCATGCAAGCACTTCAAAACAGTAAACCAAATTCACTATCAAAACACTGTGGTTAAATATTTTGAAGGCATAAAGCGAGCAGCCCACTACTTCTTCAAAGATCTTTACTCTGCCCTGGAAGACCCTCCTATCAATTCTCAAGCCTATCTGATTCATCTTATTCCTCACTCTGTTTAAGATTCTGATAATATTATGCTAACTGCTCCGATCAGTATGAATGAGATTAAAGAAGCTTTGGATTGCATGGATTTGGATAAAGCCCTAGGCCCTGATGGGTTCACTACAAGGTTCTACCTGACTTGCTGGCCTACAATTAAAAAGGACCTTCTGAGAATGATCCGTAAATCTTAGACATGCACCAAGATTGGAGGTAGTACCAACTCGGCCTTCCTTGCCTTGATTCCAAAAGACAAAGGCACCACCAATTTCAGCAGATTCAAGCCCATCTCTTTGTGTAATACAAGTTATAAGTTGATTACAAAAATAATAACCAACCATATTAAGAAAATTATGTCAGTCATCATCCCTGAAAACCAAGGAGGATTCATAAAAAGGAGAAAGATTCTTGACAATATTGTGCTGTGCAGGAAGCAAGTCATTCAAGTTGTCATCGAAAAGACAAAGGCATGGTTATTAAGCTAGATTTGACAAATGCCTTTTACAGGGTGAGACATGATTTCTTGTTTTCTATGATGGAGAAATTTGGCTTCTCAAAAGTTCTCATAACTTGGGTGAAAGCCTGCATTGCCTCCCCTTTGATAGCGCCTCTGGTAAATGGTCATTCAATGGAATTTTTCCAGGTCTCGAGGGGGCTAAGACAAGGTTTCCCTTTGTCTCCGATTCTTTACGCCATTCAAGCTTCGGTGCTAAGCTTCTAGCTAGACTACTATCAACAGATCCAAACTCTGCCAGGCCTGAGAATGGCTCACAATTAAAGACATAAATCATGCCCAGTTTGCTGATGATACATTATTGCTTGGAGGAGCTAGCATAAATTCTGCTAGAACCTTCAAGAAGGAGCTGCACATTTATAGGGGGGTTTCAGGTAGCAAGATTAACTATCTAAAAAGCACGATCTATGGCTCAAATTTCTCGATCAAAGATTTGACAGACATAGCAAGGCTATTAGAAATGGAAAGAACCCTGACGTGGGAGTCATTTAGGTATCTTGGGATCCCAATCTTCAAATCAAATCCTAAGGTAGCTCACTAGATGCCCCTGCTAAACAATCTAAAACTCATAATACAAGCTTAGGGAGCCTCATGGTTGAATAATGTTGGGAAGGTAATCCTTATGAAATCTGTTCTCATAAGTCTCCCAGTTTATCTGAACTCCATTCTACTAGCCCCTAAAACCTTTATTAGTAAAGTGGATGGTATCTTGAGAATATTTTTGTGGGAGGGAGGGAAAAATAATGAAAGAAGGCTCCATTTAGTTAATTGGGACACTATTAAGAAGCCATTCTTGGAAGGAGGTCTCCAAATGCGGGATCTAGTAGCCCAAAATCTTGCTCTGGGCTCCAAGCTCCTTTGGAACATTGTTTCTGGGAATCCTAGTTGGAGCAAGAGAGTTATGTGGAAAAAATATTTTCATGGGCAGCATTTGAGGTGCTTGGACCAGCCTCCTAGAATTTCCAAAGGATCACCAGTTTTCAAAATCTATCTCACAGCTTTGAAACTTTTCAGTCATAAGCTTTATTAGATCCCAGGTAATGGGAAAAAATAAAAATTTGGGAAGATTTGATTCTTGGAGATCAGCCCTTGAATCAGATGGCAGATCTGGAAAATGTTAGAGCTTGGCTTCAAGCCAGCAATCTAGAAACCCTTTGGGACATCTCCAATTGGACAAATGATGCAGAAGGTCTATGGGATGGTTGGAATTTGGGGGAGGTCCCTCATTGGCTGGATGGTGAAGCCAATTTATTATTGGATTTGCTCCAAGGAAGATCTCCCTTAAAGGCCTCTTCTAAGGACAAAAGAGGGTGGGGTTCTTTTTCAGGCTTTTACTCAGCAGTAGAAGGTTACAAAAGTATGATGGCTGTCCCTAGCATCCCCCCAAAGCCAACCCAATGGAAATTTATTTGGTCTTTTCCTGCTCTCCCCAAAATTGACTTATTTTGTTAGACTTTGGCACATAAAAGTATCCTCACTAGAGATAACCTGAGGAAGCGTGGAATGGAAGGTGCCTCTAGGTGCCCTCTTTGTGCATCGGATGAAGAAACGGCTAACCACCTGTTCTTATTGTGCCCCTTTGCTCAAGAAGTTTGGAAGTGTGTCCTAATGTTAGGACCTGACAAAATAGAGCTTCCAAGAAATATTTAGGACCTGCTAAGAAACTAGGCCAAGTTATCCCCTTTCTGTCTCTCCAAAAAAAGCCTTCTCAAGACTAGCTAGATGTGGATCCCCAAATTCACATGCTGGAAACTGTGGTTGGAGAGGAACAACAAAATATTTAGGGAGGAGAGTTGTAACCCGGTCAAAATTATCACTAAGATCAAAGCTCTATTGGGGGAGGCCTTAGAAACCAAACCCACCATAAGAAATGGCATGATTCTGGACAGTGAGGAAGATCAATGGTTAAAAGAGCTTGTTCCAAATCATCAGAATAGATCCATTCCTCTTGCTAAAGCCCCTTCTCATTGGGAAATTCGTCTGGAAGAACAGGAATTCATCAAATGGAGATCTACTTTGGATGATCACTACCTATTCTTCGATGGGGCCTCTAAAGGTAACCCAGGAAAGGCGGGTGGAGGGGGACTTATCTTAAGCCCAGGTGGCTCAACTGAGTTGTGCTTTGCTTGGAGTCTGGGGCATGAAACAAACAACAGAGCAGAGGCTCTTGCTCTGTGGCAAGGTTTGAATTGGCTATCAAGAGGAATCTCCTCTCCATCTCAGTCTTTGGAGACTTCAGACTAATTATACAGGCTATGAACTCTCAAAAGATCCCTTCTCGGGTGCAATTAGCCCCCATCCTCAAAAAAATCAAACTACTGTTGCCCAAGTTCCACAAAATCTCCTTCTATATTGTTCTGAGGAAGCTAAACTCACAGGCGGACTTGGAAACCAACCTAGGCTCTATCAAGAGCAGGAGATCTCTGTTAGTAAATGATGTTGAATCGGACTGCAACATTCCTTAATTTTGGAGTTGTCTGGGCATTTGTTGCTTTGAGCATTTCGCTGATTCAGATTCTCCAGACTTCGGGACCGAACCATTTTGATCTAGCCGCTGTTAGGAAATGTAGACTCATCCCTAAGGGAAAATTCAGAATGCAACCATGGAATTTTCGATCTCTGTTCATCGTTGGAACTCATTGTTGTGTCTAGGTAGGTGATGGGGAGTTCACGAGGGCCTCTTCAAGGCCAATTTATCACTCTTGGCATTCTTGAACACTATATAACACTCCGCCAGACATTTCAAAAAGAAAACACAGTGATTCTTGGGATGATCCGGCACTCCAGCGCGTTGGATCTCCTCTCTGCAAGCTAGGAAGCATAGATACGTCATGGAAAGCAAAAGTAGTGGAATTTCAAGGCACCATTCTGAAACCAAATCAAGTTCTCTTTCAAGCCTCTATCTGCATTCACAGTGTAACTCATTCAGCAGACTATTCAAAATCAAAATCTTCTTTCCCTGCCAACTATAACAAGGAAATACAGGGTTTCAGTGTTAAAGTCCTCGGCAGTTGATTTTCCGAATTATAAATAAAAAACTAACTGTTTATGTCAAAAAAAAGAAAATGGAGAGCAGAGCGCTTAGGGTTTGACACTGCTCTGCAACTGGCAGACCTTCACAGACTGTGTCGTTCTTCCATTAACCTTTAGCCATAAGGCAGCTACAGCACAATAAGGAACAACTATCATGCAATGGAATCCCCTCAGGGGGAGGACATGATGCCTCCCCCCGCTGATATAGAAAATGGCCTACGACAGACTGAAAATGTCAGGATGGACCATCCAGAAGATATAGCAACAGAGAATGAAAATATTCCAATGAATAACAACACAATTGAAGAACCATGAGTAGCAGTTGACAGACCCAAAATCAAGCTCCCAAGTTAGCGCATCAACACTCAGATTGAGTTTATGAGGGATCATGCTTTGATAGGAAATTTCATAGGCCTTTGGCCAACGAAGAAAGCTTTGCATGGATGGATCGCAGCCAAATGGAAGCCAAAAGGGCATATAACACTGCAGTTAGGGCCTAAGGGCTTCTTTACTGCCATTTTCAATTGTCTGGAGGATTGAAACAGGGTATTGGATGGAGGACCATATTTCTTCAACGCAGTAGGGCTTTACCTAAGAGGATGGATTGAGCGCTTTAACCCGGACAAAGAAGATTTGAGTTGGGCCCCAATGTGGTTGTGCTTTTATTCTCTCCCTCTGTAGTATTGGGACGAAGACTCTTTGCGAGACATTTGGAATGGTTTAGGCGAATTCATCAAAGTGGCAGAGGAGACAAAGTTGAAGCAATACACCTCCTATGTGCAAATCTGTGTATACATGCACCTCAGCAAAGCTATCCCGGATGCGGTAAGCCTCTACTATGATGATTATGAATGGTTACAAATAATAGATTATGAGCATGTACCATTCCATTGTCGAAAATGCCACGCCCTGGGCCATTTATTCCGAGACTGTCCCTCCAATATGAAATCCATGACCACCCCTTCAATTGACAAATCCGACTCGGATGGGTTCACAAAAGTTCCCAATCACAAAAATACCCATAAAAAGCCCTCTACCTCAGTCAAAAATCCTGTCACCAGCACCTCCTTGCCTTCAACAAGCAACAACTTTGAAATCCTGCTCTAGCCAGAGGTTCATATTTTAGATAATCAGAAACAACTTGAAGCCATTCCTAAGACTTCCGCCCATTCTGCTCCATTAAGCTCAAAGAAAGCCCTCACTTCTAAGAAACCCGTGGACACCAAATCACCCTCTTCCAGTAATATGTAGAAAAGGACTGCTCAAGGTATGGAGGTAGATAGCACTCAGATGCAGCTCACGATTGTAGATGATACAAAGGCAGAGCAGGAAACAGTCCAACACATGGAAGAGGAACCAGAGAGCTTCGACATCGGAGATCTAGATATATTGGGACTTGAACAGGCTTGTAAGAAAAAGGAATATGACAAAATTCCTGAGCGATAGCTAGAGAACTTAGAAGTAATTCTCTCAAGGGCACAAAAGCAAAGATCATTAGGCGTCCAAACTGGTAGTCAGTGGGATGGAAGAAATATCTTCAAAGACAACAAGAAACGAGGATGGAAAATTGATCTTCAAAGAACCATCTGCATAGGGGAGATTCTGTGGAATCTAGAAGATACTTCAAGCTCACCAAATATTATAATCCCCTTCCCAATCGTGAATCATGAAGCTCATCTAATGGAACATCAGAGGGCTCAACAGCCCGGGGAAGGGACGATTAATAAAGAACATGCTACAACAAGAAAAGCCTTAAATTCTCTTCTTGCAGGAGACCAAGTGTAATTCCACAATGTTGGATCAGATCCTTAGCAAAGCGTGGCCAAGAAGCAAAGAAGTGGCAGTGGAAGCCATGGGAGCCTCAGGAGGGCTAGCCATCGTTTAGGATGATAGAGCTATAACACTTACCAACATACATGCTAGTAAGCACTTTATTCAGGCCAAGTTTCATTTAACATGGACAAATGTTCATGGACACTTAACTAATGTCTACTTCCCCCAGGAGCCAACAAACAAAGTAGACACACTGAACATCCTAACTTAGATCAACTCGGAAATATCCCACCCACTTTTGATCACAGGAGGGGACTTCAACATGATTAAAATATTGGAGGAATCAAGATGGACTGTGAAAGCACGCACTTCAAAAACTACATTCATAACAACAGGCTTATAGATATGGAATTCAACAATGGCGTTTATACTTGGAACAACAAGCGTGCAGATGCCCACCGAGTTACATCTTGGTTAGACAGATTCCTGATCTCTGATAATGCAATACATCTTGGCAAGGATCTCTTGGCCTCTATATTGCCACTCTCTCGCTCGGACCATTGGCCTATTAGGCTTCACTGGCAAAGACCGGGAGACAATGTTCGCAGGCCCTTTCACTTTGAAGCCTTTCGGCTGAATCACCCCGATTTTCATAACCTGATAACAGAGACATGGAAAAATTTCACACCACTAGAAGGCACAAAAATGTACAAGCTCCAACAAAAGCTAAAACATATCAAGGAAAAAATAAAATACTAGAATCGCTTTACCTTCGACAATATCTTTCAGGCAGAAAACGCTCTTGAACAATAAATTCAAAAATTACAGCAGAGAATCATAGTTGAAGGCAGATCCAAAACCATAGCAGAATAGGAACATCAACTACAAATGCAGATCTCAGAAAGAGCAAGACAGGCAGAGATTCTTTGGAGACAAAAATCGAGGATCCGATGGCTTAAAGAGGGCGAACGCAATACAAAGTTCTTCCACCATACCACTATCCAACAGAGAATGCACAACAACACTACTCTCCTCCAAAATCGACAAGGGGAACATCTAGAGAAGCATGAAGATATAGAACAGGAACTCCTCACCCACTTTCGGAGGGTGCATCAGGAAACGGAGACTGATCGACTACCATCGATAAAGAAGATCATCAAGATTATTCATAAGATCGTAACTGAGGAACGCAATCAAATACTCCTCAGGCCTATTTCTTTACAGGAAGTGGAGACAGCTATGTGACAGCTCAAAGTTGGGAAAGCACCAGGACCAGACGGCTTCACTTCAGACTTCTTTCACAAATTTTGGGATCTAATCAAGGAGGAAGTCTGGCAAGTAGTCGAGGAGTCCAGAGTTAACAGATGGATGCTTCCATCCTTGAATGCCACCTTCATTGCCCTCATCCCTAAGGAGGAGAACAGCCAGACTCTGGACAAATTCTAACCTATTGCACTATGCAATGTATTGTATACAATTGTCTCCAAAGTGATTGCCACACGCCTCAAGCCCCTGCTTCCTCTTCTTATATCACCGGACCAATCAGGTTACGTGGAAGGAAGGAAGATCACCAATGACATGATTCTCACTCATGAAATCATTCACTCCCTAAAGCAAACCAAAATGGTAGGTATGCTCCTAAAAAGAAACCTCTCAAAAGCTTTCGATACTTTAAGCTAGAAATATATTCAAAAAATACTACTAGCCTTTGGCTTTACCCCACCTTGGGTAAGATGGATTATGAGTCTCATCACTTCTACCTTTTTCTCAATTCTTGTCAACAGGACCCCCTCCAGCCCCTTCCACCCATCCAGAGATATCCGACAAGGAGACCCTCTCTCACCCTTTCTATTTGTTATTATGGCGGAAGGTCTTGGACGTTACATCAAAGATGCCCTTCAAGACCAATAATTACATGGCCTTTCTTTCCAAAATACCCCTGCTTTCACCCACAAGAAATTTGTGGACGAAAATATGTTATTTGGTCATCCTTCGGTCTAGGAAGCCCGTAAGCTGAAATCAATTTTATCTGACTTTGCAGATGCCTCTGGCGCCTGCATTAACAAATCAAAATCTCAAGTCTTCTTCTTTCACACACCACCCATCACTCAAGCCTCCATAGCTAGAATTTTGGGCTTCTCGATTGCATCTCTGCCCTCCAAATACCCAGGAGCTCCAATGACAGCCTCTGCCTTAAAGCATTCATCGTGGAAAATTCTCCTAGAAAAATTGGAAGCCCATATCTCTTCATGGATCTTCAGAGCTCTCAATATAGTGATTCACCTAGTTCTAATCAAGGGAGTGCTACAATCTATGTTTCTCTACCTCTTCACAGTCTTGGCAGCACCCAAATGGGTTCTTAAAGAAATCAGAAATTTTCAACGAGATTTTTTATGGGGGAATACGAAACAAAAAATAAAATGGGCTCTGGTAATGTGGGAAACAGTTTGTCACCAAAAATCCTCTAGAGGCACTCGATTATGGGATCCTCAGCACAACAATGAGGTCATGGGAGCACGCATTTGGTGGAGATGGCTCTCGAACCCATATACTCCTTGGGTTATCCTCTGGACAACTAAGTATGCTCATAATAGAGCAGTAGATGATTTAATTTGGCTCAAAGAAGTTGGCACAAACTCTCTAATTTGGAATGCTGCCAAACAACATAAAGATCTAATCCTACAACACAGTTTTTGGGAAATAAGGAATGGTGATAATGCATGGTTTTGGGAGGACTCCTGGTAGCAAAGACCAAAATTGAAGGACCTACTCATGCCCCACCAGCTTCAGGATTGGGTAGAGCAATTGACGATCAAAGTAAATCAACTTTGGGAGGAAGTTCACAACCAAGGTTAAGGCAATGGTTATGCTCGAACCTCATTCTTGTAGAAAACTATTGTCTTGCACCTATACCAAGGTTGTTATTTTACTTACCATTCTCATTATCTTATATAAAGACAATCATTTGTTGGGCTCTTTGTTTTGTGGGGGTAGTTGACTAAGAAGAATGCGACAAGTTTTACTAACAAGATTTCTCGAACATCAATTCCTCTTCTGTCCCTTTCATATATGCTGATATGATTAGATATAACTTGTCTATTGTTGCATTTGGCACTACTACATGGAGGGGGAATTTCAAATAATTTTTTAAGAGAAAAGAAATATTTTGTCTTAAAAATTTCAATATGAGGCGATAGTAAAAGAAGGTAAAGGTAAAGGATTAGGGGTCTGTCTGCTGGCATTCACTAAGTGGTTGGTTTACCATGGTTGTGAAGTGATATTCAACAAAGGAAAAGCATTCCTGAGACACATAGCCACGGGGCAGGTGAAGCAGGTTGGGGTTCGTGTGAAGAACCTATATAAGCTAGATGTGGAAGAATGTGCTACATTAAGCACTAAGGCAAAGAAAGTGAAGGTCGCAATGTCGATGAACTTTGGCAAAAAATACTTGGTCATTTGTATCATGGTACCTCGAATATTATAGAACAAATAACCACTCGCCTCTCTAAAGGAGCACTTAAGCAATAGGATATATGCAAAGGATGTACATTACAAAAGTACATAAAATCCACATTCCATGATCAGGACAACAAAGCACATGCAGTCCTAGAAAGGATCCACTATGATGTTTATGGACCTTTCTCGACAACCTACACTGTCAGACACAAATATTTTGTCACTTTTATTGATAAATTCTTTCCGAAGTGTTGGATCTTCTTCATGTGGAATAAAGATGAGACATTCTCTAAGTTCGTAGAATTCAAGACACTAGTTGAAAACGAAGCTAGCAAGAAGGTGAAGGCTCTGTTGTAGAGGCTGCAACACCCTCCAAAATTTTGGCCTGCACTTAAATTTCAAGCCCACTATGGATATTTTGATAAATCGTTCCTTAGTCACTTATTGGTAAGTTGATGATCTCAAGCTCCCCTTTTTGATCTTAAAAGTCGTTTATGCTTTTACCTTTACATAGAATGTGTGATCTTTGGGCATGGGGGTAATCACTTGTCATGCAAAAGGAGGCTTGTTTTTCTTTAAGGGGAAATATTTATGAGAATGAGACATGTTTAACACTCATTTCACACACTCTTACACAAGTTTCACCTTTATCCTCCCAAAGTCTATAATCGAAGCCGCACTTGCCGTAAGCTACCACAAAGGTTGTTACATTAAGTGAAGTATGTGATATATGTTCTAGATGGTCTATTTTGTATCGATAAGTTTTCAAGTGTGCGATTGTAGTGAAGTTTTATCACTATTCACATAAGTTCCACTGATCCCACACTTAGCTAAATTTCGGAGTTTCCTTAGCAACCTAGCCTTCTCCAACTTTCCTGAACTACACACTTCACATATGTAACCCTCAAGCTTTTCCGTTGCTTGTTCGAACCGTGCAATGTGCAGAAATCCCAACCTCCCTTACCATTCAAAAATGCATAGTGGTTTCCTCTAGTGTCCTTCCCCCAGCCGGAACCCACTGTCTCCAAAAACTGTTCAGTTTTGTCCCTTGACTACCCAGTCTGCCTTGCATCCTGAAATTGCGTAGATGTGTCCTCCGAGGGCCTCATCCCAAGTAGTTCCTTACATCCTAAAACTGTGTAGATGTGTCCTCCCAAGGCCTCATCCTACAATAGTCACTGCCTATTGAAACTACACAATTATGTCTCTCACGGGCCACGAAGAAAGATGACATGATAGATGACTCTCAAGGAGCTGAGGAGAAAAATAAGCAGGCCAAGAAACCCAAGGTATGATAGAATATAGGACCGCATGAAGACTCCATCTGATGCATAACCCTTTGGAGAATAGGTATGGAAAACAAAGCACGTCTTTTGAAATACACCTCTTAATGTAGCTTAAAAGTTTGCTTATCATTGTTGTATCATTCCGTCTTCAATGACATTCATG
This sequence comes from Pinus taeda, assembly GCA_000404065.3. Lineage (NCBI taxonomy): Eukaryota > Viridiplantae > Streptophyta > Pinopsida > Pinales > Pinaceae > Pinus > Pinus taeda. The sequence continues at coordinate 55,417 of APFE030966023.1, read as the reverse complement.
GTTGCAAGAAATGAGAGTCATTCCATGTGTTTGATCTATGTGTCTTGCTCCCTTTCACTTGCTTATTACATAGCTTAGAATATGAAGAGTATTACCACTTGTTTATTTAAGCTACTGAGGTTGTGACCAACATGATCTTATGACTAACCAGGCACGATGCAAGGCATCCTAAGTGGGATGAAAGATGTTTGATGATATGTATGTAGTCAGTAAACTCCTCTGCATTACTCCTTTGCATTAATCCTTGCTTTGTATCTTGAATGTACCCTCACCGCTTGTCAGATTTGGCTACCTGCTGCCAATAGTCTCTTAGCTCTTTCCTGACAAAGTAGGTGAAGGAATTTCCTTCAACCTGATTTCTTCAAGGCTCTTCATAGAAATTATAGAGATAAGAGAAGGAGATGTGGAATCTCACTATCAAACTCTTGAAAATACTTTGCATGTTCAAATATATCCAAACAATTAAGCTACCACTCAGCAACATTGTCAATCTTGGAAGACTCAAGAAAGATCACATCTCTAGATATTATAAACTTCTTATTCACTTCATCATAGAGATGGTATGCTTTGGAGGTATGAGTACCCAAAGAAGATACATTTTTGATTCCTTGATACATTTGTGATTCCTTGCACTGAGTTTTTTATCTGTTCCTTAGTTACGAAGGCATAATATGAGGAACCAAAAACCCTGAGATGCCTCACCGAAGGAATGTGGCCATACCACATTTCATAGGGAGTCTTGTTTCTAATAGCAAGAGTTGGACACCTATTATTTATATACACAACACAAGAACCACATCAGCCCAAAACCTTATGAACTTAACATGTAAACTATGCCAAGTTCATAGTGAAAGTAATACATTCCGATGAACTATGTGTTGAAAAATGCAGCAAGAAATTCTCAATTTGAATTTTCCTTGATTAAATTGAAAAAATTCAAATTTCCACATCAACAGACAAATTGGATGATGTTAACTTGTGTGAATTAACTTCGAGAGAACAATAGAGTAGGTTTGTGTCTTGTGATTTTGATTAAAACTTCATAACTAGTTGCAACTCTACACCATAATTTCTACAAGGATGGTGGAGGCAAATTACATAATATTTGTTAGTAGACAATATCCCTACATAAAATTATCTATGACAACTTTTGCGAGAAGAAGACGTTGAGGATAAAATATTGGATTGTGGAAGAATTAGTCACAAAATTCACAAGGGCGGTAATTTTGGTTGTAGGTATGGAGGTAGATGGATTAAATGTAATTTTGTAGTAGACAAGTCACAACTACTCCTTTGATATTTGTCGATGATGTGTTACTATTTGGTAGATTGACCTCTTTTGATTGGTATTTGCATTCCTTATGAATAATAATAAATCTCATATGATTTCTTCTTACCGAGATGACGCATTAGTACTGGAGATTTATCATAATTTTGGTGTTATCTCCACTGCATTGGATGCAGATTTTGAAAATCTTAGATTTATGCTCCAACCTAATTGTTAAGGAATTAAGGATTGGAGTTGACTTATAGAGAAAATCCATTGTAAACTTTTATCATGGGCACAGATGTGGCTCTCCCTAGGAGGCAAGTTGACTCTAGTTTGAGCAGTCCTTCAGAGAATCTTTGTATATTGGCTTCATATTTTCGCTCTACTTAAGAATATCAGTAAATGTATATTTTTGGCGTCATCTTGGCATGAGACAATGTGTTGTAAAGGACAGAGTGGGCCTGGTTGTTGTTTACTATGTATGGAGGCAATGGATAGCTAGACTCATCTATTTCTTTGATTCTCCTCATAAAAATCATTTTGTAATGGTGTATTTAATATGTTTCATTTACACGCAGATTATAACTACTCTTTTGTGGTTGATTGTATTGGAGACTGGACTATTGAATATAAAACATTTGGACCACTTCCAATATACATTGGGGTTTTGACCCAAAGAATGCATTATTGTCTTGAGCTCCTTTGTTGATACATCCACCTCCATCCCATATTCCTTTAGTAGATAAAACCCTTCTCTCATTTTATGACCATGCCAATCTACCCTGATCCAGGTGGATGTTGGTGGCCACCCACCTATCCCATTTGGACCCCCACAATTGTCTCTTTCAGCTTTTTCAGTTTCCTAAATTGTAGCACAACTTACTATTTTTAGCAGTTTTTCGGGTCCTGAACTTCCGGAGCCGTTTTGAGGCCCTAAACGACGTTTTTTGGGGAATCCAGGGGCAACATGGGTCCATGACATGGACCGATGTTGCCCATTCCAACAATGATAGTGCTCGAATAGATATTTGTAATTAGATATTATACGCGTCAAGTGGAGATCATATGATAAAGTTACGACCCCGGGAAGTTGATGTACCAACTTACCCCCAAACGGGGCCCACAGTTTGGCGTTTCATCTCCTAGGGTTAGGTTTTGGAATGTTAAGGGTTTTTCATTATTTCTCAACAATAAATAGGCCTTGGAGCCTCATTGTAACACAGTTCAAAGGCAGGTAGCCAGCACATCTCTTCTCAAAGATAAGCTACCATCGCCCTAGCTAGTTTATTTCCATTTCTGATTGTACGCATGTTTCAGTATTTTCCATTAATGAAATGAAGTATTATTTCCGCTGCATCTTTGTGTATATGGTTATCTCTGTAATTTGTTGCGTTCCTGTTTAAATCCAAATCAGTGGTATCAGAGCGGTCTTCTTTTTCTTTGTTTTTCTTTGCATGTCCCCAACAAGGTCGGGATATAAGGAGTTAGGGCTTGAACTGGTTGAACCTTTGCAAGACCAGCCTCGCAAATCCTGACGGCCTCCCATGGCGGATGAGAAGAAAGACGAGGGGGCAGGAGATCCTATCCAAATCTTGCTCGAAGAAGAAGCGCTCGAGCGACAACGGAACGCGATGATGGAAAACTTTGCGCAGATCCTTCAGCGGCTACCCAGAAGCGGCGCATCGGCTTCCAGCAGCTTCTCTGGAAACGCCACACCCTTTAAGGTACAAGTTAATTTTGAATCCCCATATTCGAGGGTCAGATAGACGCCAATGTCGTAGATAAATGGTTAAATCTGTTAGAGGGTTATTTTTCTGTTCATGAATTTTCGAGTCGGGAAAAGATTGTTTTTGC
>APFE030966023.1:0-51918 GCA_000404065.3 Pinus taeda | reverse complement strand
GACCAAGATGTGTCGGAGTTCACAAACATTTTTCATACCCTTCGCACACAGTTGGGTATCAAATATTCTGAGCTGCATCTGGTACTCAAATACCGTGATTTTCTACACAGATACATCCAGGAAGAGATGGAGTTCTTGAACATCTCCTCGCTTGGCAAGACATACCGATACGCTATCAAAATCGAGCAAAAGTTCAAACAGAAGAAGCGAGACTTTGGATCTGCAAATCCAAAGCCCAAAGGACAAAGCCAAGGCGGGGTGACCCAAGACAGCCCGTCGAAGCCGCAAGAAAAGAACAACAACACGAAGCCGAAGAAGGACACAGGAAAGTGGTGTGAGTTCCACAAGAGTCCCACTCATAACACAAGTGAGTGTCGGACCAAGCAGTCATTGGTGGCCGAGTTGAAGGCTTCTGAATCAAATACATGTTCCGACCCTGAGCCAGAACCCGACAAGGGGAATGGCAAAGGGAAGCAGATCATTGATGCGGATCCCAGCGCCACTGTTGCCACTGCCAAGATCCAGAAGAATGAGCCCGAAGAGCCAGAGGAGGGGAAACATCTTTTCCACTCACAGATGTGGAAGGGTTTGCCGCTACAATTCATTGTTGACAGTGGCAGCCAAAAGAACCTGATTTCAGTAGAGGTCGTGAAGCGGTTGGGCCTACCGACTACACCACACCCACAGCAGTATCGGGTGGCTTCATGAAGGACGAGATCTCAAAGTTCGCCAGCAGTGCCACCTTCCCTACAGCATCAAGCCTTTCACAGACGATGTATTGTGTGATGTTACATCTCTGGATGTTTGTGATGTATTATTAGGCCAGCCATACTTATGGAGGCGACATGCTGTGTATGAGTGAAGGCCTCGTGCTGTCATTATTTCTTTGAGTAATTCACTATACAGGATACTAGAGGTAACCCCACATACTGCCACATCTTTGATCACTGCTAAGAAAGGCAGCAAGCTCATATCACAGACCAGGAAATTCATCTGTATGGTTCACTCCCAAAGTAAGGGGAAGATCCTTGCTACATCCATGACCCCCGTAAAGGGTTCCTCCACGCAGCAGCAACAGCAAAGGGATACGGTCATGAAAAAACATAGGAACAACTTCTCCTCACCCACAGGGTTACCACATAATTTTTAGGTGGGCGACAAAGTTTGGTTACATCTGCAGAAAGAACGCCTTACAAGAGCCCATCAGAAGCTCAGACCACTCCAACATGGTCCTTACAGCAGTACCAAGCTTGTGTGCAACAATGCTTTGAAGCACATCATTCCTCCATTCCTTCACCTGCACCAATTGTTCAATATGGACCGTCGTCGACCATGCTTCCCACCATTACTGGACACATCAGAGATTGCAGGACAAGTTCAGCGGATGGAGGGACTCAACGCAATGGGGACCATTGCTTCCTAAGGGGGAAGGAATGATCCAGGTTGATGTTGGTGGCCACCCACCTATCCCATTTGGACCCCCACAATTGTCTCTTTCAGCTTTTTCAGTTTCCTAAATTGTAGCAAAATTTACTATTTTTAGCAGTTTTTCGGGTCCTGAACTTCCAGAGCCGTTTTGAGGCCCTAAATAACATTTTTTGGGGAATCCGGGGGCAACATGGGTCCATGGAATGGACCGATGTTGCATGTTCCAACAATGATAGTGCTCGAATAGATCTTTCTAATGAGCTATTGTATGCGTCAAACAGAGATCATATGCTAATGTTACGACCCCGGGAAGTTGATGTACCAACTTACCCCCAAACGGGGCCCACAGTTTGGCTTTTCATCTCATAGGGTTAGGTTTTGGAATGTTAAGGGTTTTTCATTGTTTCTCAACAATAAATAGGCCTTCGAGCCTCATTGTAACACAGTTCGGAATAGTTCAGAGGCATGTAGCCGCCACATCTCTTCTCAGAGATAAGCTACCATCGCCCTAGCTGGTTTCTTTCCATTTATGGTTGTAAGCCTATTTCAATATTTTCCATTAATGAAATGAAGTATTATTTCCGCTGCATCTCTTTATTCATGGTTATCGCATCTCTGTATTTATGGTTATCTCTGTAATCTATTGCGTTCCTGTTTAAAATCCGGATCATACCCTCCATCCCATATTCTCTCATGAGCCCTGTGTAAACCACAATTTCATTCAAGGATGGGGAATTTGATGCGTACTATAACCATATTTGTTAGATACTTTCCCCCTTTTCTTGCTTATTCATTCATTGCCAACCAATATACCACTAGTTCTAAGAATCTTGCGGATACTATCACCACAATAAATGTATATTTTATTTTATACGAGACAAGAATTGTATATTTACCTTTGGGACACTCCAAAAATATTTTGATGCACATTTGTGACTTTTATGACTTTATGACCTTAATTCCCATTCCATGTTCATCCATGTGGACGCACTTTATGATGTTCTTCGACAACCTAATGTCCTTGTCAACTTCCTCTCATCTTCCTTGTCATGTTTTCAAGACATGTATCCAACAAGAAATTTGGGAGATGAATGCCATCAAGGTAGAAAATCAAGGGGGTTTCACTCATTTATTTAGGGTTCCCACGAGCATAGTCCCACCATATGATCCACCCAATCCCTAAATTGGGGTCTACTGCTATTTCAATTAATTATTACAGATCATGGTGGGCCATAATTCCATGTTAAATATAATGACTCTTCATATGATATTATTGGAGATACTTGAGGAGAGATATTTTTGGCTAAAGGGTTAAGGGAGGATTTTGACTTCAATATCGACCCATCAACCATATCCTCAACATATCTAACCAACAATCAAGAAGACAACTGAGGTGAAGCATGCACATCCTCTCTTGCCCATGTTGTTCAGCATATATATCAATCTATGAATGCCTCTATACTCCACCAACCGTGCATCAATAAAATTTTGGGTTTCCCCACTATCCTCAAATATGGATACATGTTGTCCCTGCATTGTGCCTTTGATTGCAGAGTGGCTAATAATCATAGTTTATCGTGGATGATTGTTATCGTACGTAACATCCATGGTCCAATTCATTTGTTTGATGCCCAATGTTGGTGAATCATTGTATCGCATCATGGTAGCATATATTGCCTTTTTTAAAGCAAAAATATATTGAAAATAAATTAAGTTATGTCTCATGCAAATGTTCAATATTATTGTGTTGTGAGAGCTTTGCATATTATATGTATCATATATCTATAATCACTTATTTCAATCCTACTTTAAGAAATAAATAACGAGGTGCAAGCCCTTTCCATAAGGACTCCCACCAATTCCTCTTCTCGTAGAAAATTTTCAAACGTTAGCCCATAAATCAAACACATGACCTTGTTTCTCTAGTTTGGAAACCCTTGGATGTTTTTGACAATGAACTCCTCCCAACCACTACTTTAACCATCTATTGAATGCCTTTGATTGGTAAGAGGATACCAGATCAAAAATCATTTCACAATAATGACCTTTTGTTATTATTGTCTTTGGAAAAACATATGCAAGATTGGAGAATAAAGACATGTTTGTCTAAGATCAAGACCACATAGTTGCAATCATAGGCTACTCAGCTCAGAAATGAGATTGAACTAATGAGACATAGATATTTCTTTAAGCAGACTAAATGTCTTGATTGTTGCAATAGACACACAAGATTTTTGTCATCTTCAAATTCAAAAAGGAACTCAATACAACTTATAAGAAATTCAAACCTAGAGAGTCTGAATCATCGCGGGGTTGAGAATTCGAGGAGAAAGATCTAATACATGTGCTCAAATTCATAGGCCTTGTAACACATTAGAAATATGTGAAAATCATAAGGTTTTGTGAAATTTTGTGAAGGTGATCAAGTTACTAGTTAAACTAATCTTTTCTGGACTATAGATAGTCCTAATAGGTAGCAAGGAAACTAATTTTAAAAAATACTAGGACCAAACTATGTAGGGGCATAGTAGGATTATTTAGAAGGTTTGATCCAAAGCTCAAACACCCTAAAGGAACACAATTATCTTCAAAAATTATTATATTTATACAAGTCTTGCCAAATATAAACCTCTCACTCAATCAAATTGTGACACAATGAAGGAAGATCAATTTCGCATCCTTTTGGGACTATTGAAAGCCCTAAAGGGACAAACTTGCAATAGAATTCTACCAATATTTCAAGGGACTAGACCTATTGTTAAAGGTTGCAAGAGGAGAAATTATATGTAAGTGATGAGAAACTACATAACTATGACCTGAACTCAAGAAGAGGATTAGTCTATCAGCTTGAGTAAAGATTCTTGACTTAGAACCTTGGAAGCTTCTACTACAGACAATAATATAATAAGTATTAAGCTTGTAAAATAAGGTATCATCATCATCAGAAAGGAAATAGAAATCCACCGTAAGGTATTTTACAAGGCGTCTTATGGACATATTGAAGGGACAAGTGCATAGATATAATTCGGTGTCAGATAGAAGAAGACACCTAGGAGAGGATCTAGGCTGACTTGAACAAACCTTATAGGCATGTTCTATAATAATATATCAACCCCAAGCTAGTGGACTTGACTTGAGGGGCCTTGTTACTGGGTACTTTGATTAGTCTTGAGGGTAAAAACAAAGCTTGTAGCTCATAGCCTTACCTTAGAGCTCTTCCTATCAAAATAGGAGTGGCCTCAGATCAAGATTGACTAGGCTCATGACTTTTCATATGAGAAGGAATGACAATTAGTGCCAATATCAGGCACTAATTCCCCCATAGCCCCTCAAGATGGTCCCATATCCCCTCAAGAGCTATCCATCAAGAGCTATACAATACAAAAGAACCACTAGCATATGTAGTGTTGATTTCGGTTGTCCTCAGTTCATATGGTGTTACCTATTCTCCCTCGTAGGTATGGGCGCCCACGAGATCATAAAATAAATCAGCCCTCTCATCCCATTCATGGATTTCATGTCAATCACCACATCTCAACATGCAATCAATGCATTAGTTATAATCATAGTATCAGAGAAATAGTCCAGATGCCAATACTTTCATTTCATCTTGATAACATAAAGTGATTTTTATCACAACATTTTGAATAGTAAATATCTACATACTCTTGAATGTCATAAAATTTGCATGCAATTACCCCATGTTTCACATCATAAAATACTCTCATAAGTTATAACATCAACATATCAGCATCAAGGATATATCATGACATCTCATAATAAATGAACCACATGTCAATTTACATCATGATCCCTATGCATATCATATCCATCATGAGAATTCAACATCATTATCATAACAAATAATTAAATAAGCACCACATATACATCGCTAACCTCTCATTAGAACTATATACATTTACCACATACCATCAGATCACGAAACATCGTTAATATGAGAATCATCTCAATACTTATCAAATATAGAACAACAATACACTATAATCATTCTTATCATGAATTAATTTCATTTACTTGTATAAACAGTTCAACATCCCTCTAGGATCTATGTGAGGATGTGGTCCAACCCTGAACAGGATTATGTTATCCCATGAGTACTATTAGTATCATGTTTTCATCAAGGTACCAATTACTTTTTCTATATACATTTCTTGTTCTTTCTATTAGGAAGTTAACCATTACATCATAGGTATACTCATCTAACTACATCATTAAATTTCAAATGAGTCTCATCATCTTGAGCCTTAACCTCTTTTCGAATATTCTTCCTTCCCCAAGGACATTTGAGTCAAATTCAGTTTGTACAATCATTTAAATCATCAATATCATGTTAAAATTCCATGATCACTATACATATTGTGCTTATCCAAATGGAACACATACATGAGTTCATCCTTATTTAAGTCTTAGGTTATGCTTAATCCACCTGCATGAAGGTTTAATCCATTGTTATGCTTCCATTGTAGCCCAATAGGTCAAGATACTTGGCTCTTACTAGAGCAGCTTGGGTTCAAGTCCCCACAATTGAAATGATTTGCTTGTTGTCCCCTAGTGATTTATCCATCACTTGCATGATTTTCATTGTGAATATTGTCTTATATCATCAAGTTACCACTTGATATCTTTTATCATAGATTCATCCATCTTCAAGTTAGACTAGGGATTCTTCCACCTTAATTTTCACTCGTTAAATCTTTAGTTTATAGTTTGAAATGCTTGGAACCACTACCACCATTACCATCCATGAATGATTTGGTATGCCTAATATGTTTGACAATAAATTCTTTATCGATAATCAATTTACACTTAAATTTCTTATTAACTCAAAATACCACACACACAATATATTAAAAATAATAATAATATAAATATTCACACTTCCAATAAATAATAAAATAAAATAACAACTTATCAAATTCAACATAATATTTTAATATTAAATAAAAAAATTCAATTTTTATTACTCATTTCAACTAATAATAATTAAACAAATTTAAGCTCTATTATCTAATTTATTAAATGACTAAATCCACATTATATAAATTCCTTCTCAATCCTTAAAACTTGGTGAGTCATTTGTATACTATACGTAATACATGTTCCTGGATATCAATTGCAAAGGGTTTGAGAAAAGCCAAGGTTTGGTCTTGTGTCAGACGAGAAATTGTTAAGCTCCAGACGCCATGGACACTAAATTATGGGCAGCTCGTGTCACGGCAGCAAAGCGCCATCACGCAATTCAACATTATCATCCTCATACAGGTTTCTTACTTTTGCCCTATTTTTAATTTAGAAGTGTTCACAGGGATCTAAAATCTTGATGGTTTTTGAGTTTTATGTGCTTGTTTCTCAAGGCTGTAGATGGTTGAAATCTGCCTTATCTGCTGGGTCATCTTGTTATAATGTTCAGAACATTTGCTTTTGTTGGACTAATTTTTAGGAATTATGGTACTTAATTGAGAAAATTAAGTAACTTCATATGAATGAACTCATGTAGTATTTGCAATACTTTGAAGGCGACCCTTGTGCATTTATCACTACATATTAACTGCAGTGGCTCAAAGTTGGTCTTGTTGTGCTGTAAAATTCATTTGTTTATCTATCTACTTTTGGGGTCAATTCCGTAAATGCATCGGTATTTCCCATTAGAAGCCCCCTCTGTTTTGTCTGGGTTCAACCTATGAACCTATTAATTTGACCTGCTTCGGGCTAATTGCCTTTTGGGGGTTTTCAATTTTGTAAACTGTATTTTTTGTTTGGGATCATTTGAAGTTCTTAGTAGGTTGTTTTCTGTCTGTACAGATTGGTAGTTTAACTTTGATGAATTGGAGGGCGATGATGACATGCGGGCAGATTTCACTTTCCCATTTTGTTTTGAAGATTTTGATATCACATTGCTCTGCTGCCATCTTGAGGATGAACATTGCATCGACGGAAAAAAAATATTTTACTGCTTTTTCCCATTCTTTTATGTCACTCTTGAAGATATTTTATTTTTACTGCTTTTTCCCATATCAATCTCAAAGGGTTTAAGAGAAGTCAGGGTTTGGTCTTGTGTCAGGGGAGAAATTGTTAAGCTCCAGATGCCATCGACGCTGAATTATGGGCGGCTCGTATCACGGCAGCAAAGCGCCATCACGCAGTTCATCATTACCATCATCATACAGGTTTCTTACTTCTGCCCTGTTTTTAATTTCAAAGTGTTCATAGGGACCTAAAATCTTGAGGGCTTTTGAGTTTTATGTGCTGGTTTCTCAAGGCTGTAGATGGTTGAAATCTACCTTATCCGCTGGGTCATTTTGTTATAATGTTCAGACCATTTGCTTTTGTTGGACTAATTTTTAGGAATTATGGAACTTATTTTGAGAAAATTAAGTACCTTCATATGAATGAACTCATGTAGTATTTGCAGTACTTTGAAGGACACCTGTGGAGTTATCACTACATATTAACTGTGGTTTTATCGCTACATATTAACTGCAGTGGCTCAAAGTTGGTCTTGCTGTGCTGTAAAGTTCATTTTTTATCTATCTACTTTTGGGGTCAATTCCGTAAATGCATCGGTATTTCCATTTAGAAGACCCCTCTGTATTGTCTGGGTTCAAACTATGAGCCTATTAATTTGACCTACTTCGGGCTAATTGCCTTTTGGGGGTTTTCAATTTTGTAAACTGTGTTTTTGTTTGGGATCATTTGAAGCTCCAAGTAGGTTGTTTTTCTATCTATACAGATCGGCAGTTTAACTTTGATGAATTGGAGGGCGATGATGACATACGAGCGGATTTCACTTGCCCATTTTGTTTTGAGGATTTTGATAATTCATTGCTCTACTGCCATCTTGAAGATGAACATTGCATCGAAACAAAAATTGCGGTGTGTGGAAACTCTGTCCTTATTTTTACATTATTTTTTGGGTCGCTTTTCAGCCGCAATTACTATTTGCCAACATTTTTCTTGCATGTTTTATATTACACATCTTAAGAGTGTATTCATCAGTTCTGGGTTGGCATATCAGTTTATTTTAATCTTGTAACTATGGTTGTAAGATTGAGGAATGGATTCAAGACCTTACAAGAGCTGTTTTAGGAAAATATTCCATAGAACAGTTGTAAGCAAATACCATCTGTGCCATACACAATGGGGCCCGTATTATATAATTAGTTGCTCAGTCCAATTGCATTGAACCCAAGGGTATATTTTGGCAAATAACATCCACTAGCCAATAGGATAAGCGGTTCTCTGCTTGAGATTTCTGAGTACCAAAATCAAACAGTTGTTTGACAATGACCAATATAACATGGGTCAGTGGAAGTCTTCCCAATTTTAATAAAGATATATTACTTTTTTGAGATTTTTCCAGCAAGAAAATGCATGTATGTGGGGTGTGCCTTTTTGAGATAGACAGAATCTGTCATCTGTGTTAGTGGACATGGAACAATCCATGTTGACATTGTTCAAAAGTTGCTTTTTTCAAGTCTCAATGTGTGAGAATTTACATCCATGTTGGTTTAAACAAATTTTAGTATTTTTTAGTATATTTAAGAGTCACTCCTAGGAAAAGATGACAATGAATAGGCAATTATTTGTTATTGAGATGGTCTAAGCCTAGGAGATGCATTGAAGAACGTAAAAAATCTATTCTGATAAGTCGTTTTAAACTTTTTAATTCGATATGTAAACGGTAATAAACATAGGAAAACCATTCCTATTGCTGGATGAAATTTCCATTTGATTGTTTGATCTTTTCAGTCTTCTTATGACACATTTGCTTTCCTGCTGACTATTTGCAATAAGCTATGGAATACTTATTAGTTATTTATGTCTAAACATTATTATTTCCTCAATTTTTTGGATGTATAGTTTGACTTCCTATAAAGAGCAAATAAACTTATTGTTTTAAGTAAGAGGAAACTTTTGTGGGTCTTTAATTTTATGACGTTGGGCTGTTAGATGAGGTCTCATGTGTAATGATTTCCTGAATATCTTGTGTATTTCTTTGCAGCTATGTCTTGTGCGTGCAGCTAAAGTTAGGAAGGATATGGTTGGGCATATAACTCTTAATTGTTAAAATATCCTCTACTTTGACTATGACATGACAAGATATAGTGGAATCTAAGTTTGAAATGCTTGGACAGAGAAGAATTTATATTTACTTTCAATATTTCAGATGCTACTCCCTTGTATCAGCAGAGTTGTGTTCTGACTTCCTTGGGTTTTCTGTCTGTTAAAAATGTATATTATGTTTGTCAGTGCTTGTCGACCTTAGTATTCTATCCATTAGAATTATAGTTCTTGAATGACATGGCTGCAAAGGGTATCAATTTGTTCCCTTTAATTACTAGATACATGCAGCATAGGAGGAGATTTTGCAGAGGTGGGTTGCCACCTAATTCCACACTGTCTATTCTGAGTAGAGAGTTTCAGGAGGGGCAGCTGCATCCACTTCTGGGAGGTCTGTCCTCGCATGGGGTGGCTGCTAATAGTGCAGTACCAGGTCCTCTAGTATCTTCCTTTTTTTATAATTTGTCGATTTCTGAGAGCAATGAGGATCAAATAAAACCAATTGTATCATCAAACGAAAGCTCAATGAAAAAATCTCTTGATGTGCGAGTTATGGGTAGGTAACATTAAAAATGTTTTTTTTTAATAATTTTTTAATGCTTATCTACAATTACTTAATGATTCTCAATGCTCATGTAGTTTTCTTCCCTATTGTTCCTTTGATTGCTAACCCATTAATATGTCTGTTTTATTTTGGGCTTATAATAACTTTATGCCAAACATTGGAAAAGGAAAATAAGCCTTTGTTGTTATGAAATAATGGACCAGCTATTTAAATGTCACCTTTAGATTTGTCACAAGGAAGGGACTGCTTAGGCATGTAACACGTTTTATTATTGTTTACTTGTTAGAATGCTTTCTGAAAAGTTCATATTTTAAAAACACCAACAACACTGCAAGTATAAAGTGTCGCAGTGGAGTTTATTAAATTTACATATATTATTCCATATTGATGCATGGTGAAACTGCAGATAATATTATCAACATACATACTATGATATACATATATACTAGCCTACATCCAACTTTTGGCTGGAGGGTTGTGCGTACAAACTAAAAATTCATAGCAATGGTATTAATTTTGGGTTAAAATAAAATAGAAATTGTGTTGATTAGGATTCTTAATTTTGGGTTAAAAGTATTTGGTTGTTAAAATAAAATCTGATTGTGCCACTTCCATTTGAATATTTTACTGTGTTGAAATTAGCAGGTCACCTGACAATAACCATCTAATTGGACCTTTCCAATTTAACCATATTGGAGAGAATGTAAGTATTTTCTTTAAACATAAACCTCCACATTCTAGGTCATTTGATCTTTAGCCAATTATATATATTTGGAAAAAGAGCACGAATATTACAAAGAAAATTTTGATTATTTGTTCGTTGGTTGTGTAGACATCTATAAAACAATAACGTGAATGGCACAGTTCCAGATTGGCTATCAGAACTAAAAAAACCTTAAAGAGTTGTATGTCGCTCTTTGTACTTTTTGTGACAATTATTCAAAATAAAATGGATTTCCATTACCAAAATTGTATAACAATCATGTTTAGGGTTATGGTCAGATATATAGAGAACAACAATTCCAGTACAACTTCTCCGCAAGCCTTCGCTGAAACTCATGCAATCTGATATTTCATTTTGGTATTCATCAACGATTTTCGTTGTATTTTGTTTCCAACTAGTGCAATGTATTCCGCAGACAATGCTAATACCTAAACATTTGAAGGGCCATATAATCTTAGGCTCATTGAAAATACTTTTATTTCAATGCGTTGCAGATTCTTTGGTAATTGCTACCTCTGTATGCATAAAGGGGAATGTACCGTTCACTCAAAATCTAAAAATGCCAAAGTGAAAATTGTTCTTGGAATAATGATACCCGGAGCTTTGATGATCTTTGATGATCGATTTCTATTATGTAGTTTGGATAAAAATGATTAATAATTTTGATGGGGGTATTTCAGGACGATCAAGAGGTTCTCCCTAGCATTGATGATGGAGACCTTGGAAACCAATTGGTAGTTGTGAAATATGTTGGAGACATATACAAGTCCTATCAGAAGATTTAGTTATGTTTCTCTATTAATGATTGGATATTTGTGTGAATGTGAAGGTAAATTTTTAATTTTCATTTAGTAATCATTGGCAGTCCCATATGTCCAGAACATGAGCTGTGTACCTCTAGATTTTATGAAAAGGAAGGATGAAATCAATGAGACAATGAGGGCAACCCTGATTGATTGGTTGATACAGGTACAAATTAGTTCCTATCCTAACTTCGTTTGCTGCCAATGTTGGATCTAGAAGAACTTTATGTGGGCAATTTCTTAGGCTTTACCTTGAAATATTAAATTTTGCAGGTGCATCACAAATGTGAACTAATGCTAGAAACATTGTATCTCACTGTAAACATTATGGATAGATACCTTTCTATTTATATTGCTAGGAAGTGGGAATTATAATTAGTGGGTATCGTTGCGATGTTTATAGCTTGCAAATTTCAAGATACCTGCACTCCTCAGGTAGGATGACTTACTGATATCCATAAGCATGACTGTAAGGAAACCTTTTGCATATATCTAATTGATAGAATACCTGGTTGGCTGTTGAATATTGACATAAGAAGAATCAATTCATATTTGGTTACAGGTCAATGAATTGATCTGCATCTCAGGATACCAATACACATCCAAAATGATAGTAGGCATGGTAATTATCTCTAGCTGATATCTTTCTGTTTCATTTAATTACAATAGATTTTAAAGATTCAGTGTGAGTGATACATTGATAATGATACTTGGCAGCAGCGTACAATATTAAAGCGATTGGAATTCAATTTTACCGTTCCCACTCCATCTGTATTCCTTGTCAGGTTTCTCAAGGCAGCTGGTCCTGACAGAGTGGTAAAGTGATGAACTCCACTATTTCTTTTGTATTGTCAAAATAATCTTCTGATGTATTGATCAAATTGACTTTCAAAATGCTTCTGGAAAATTGAGATTTTGGTTTAAATGTCTTTTCTTCATTATATTTCCTAGTAATCCTCTCCTTTACTGTTAAAAATTAAAATGTATTATCGCATGGTTCAGATAGAAAATCTAGCATTTTACTTGGTTGAGCTGTGTTTGCTTCATTACAAAATGATCAAATACAGTCCATCAATCCTTGCTGCTTCTGTTGTCTACACTGCTCAATGCACTTTGAAGAAGGATCCATGTTGGAGTAAAACACTTGCTCTTCACACAGGCTACTCAAAAGAAGATCTCAAGTAAGTCTTCTAGTTCTCAAGGCACCATGATTTTAATGAGTTTAACCTTCTAGAGGATACTTACTCCTAAATATCTTAGGAATTTCCATGAATTATGCAATCTGTAGATTATATATCCAAAACCTAGTGGACCTGCTACAACACTAATTTACTGGCAACCTATCTGAAATTGTATCTAATTCTACATATGGGAAAGATTGACAAATGTGCAAATCAAATTGTCTCGGGTGTGCGCACATTTAGTTAACCCTGTACGTTGTTAAGGAATAACATTTGATTTACTTGTTCCAGGGAATGTGCAAACTTCATGGTTGACTTCCACTTATGTGCGGGAAGAAATGAGCTGAGATATGTTCATGAGAATCATTTAGATCCATGTCATGGCTATGTTGCTTTTTTATGCCTTGCCAACTTACCCAATGATGATAGTTGCACCACCAGCAATGACGATGTCATTTGTATTAGTGATAACATCGACTCAAGTGCACAAGAAGGGGGATTAGAAAGACCTAGCCAACTAAAAGCTAGGAAACACACTGCACCATCATTGACTGTAATGCCAACATCTCAAAGTGAGGTCTGTGTCAGTCTCTTATACTTTTCTTGCTCTTATTCAAAAAATATACACAAACAAAAGAGTATCCATGTCCACTCCAAATTACTAACAAGTTTTATAACCTTAAGATAGCTTTGTGTTTAGTCATGTTGTAAGTTGGATCAAAATGATTAGTTATCTTGATAGCCTCAAGTTATGTTGTGTTTATTTATGATGTAAGTCGGCTAAAAATGATTAATAATCTTGATGAATGTATTTCAGGATGCATTCAGGGATTCCCATCAGGTGCTTCCTAGAATTGATGATGGAAACATTGAAAACCAATTGGCAGTTGTTGAATACGTTGAAGATAAATACAAATTCTACAGGACAATTGCGGTATGTTTCTCTGTCAATGATTGCAATCACTTGTTAGGGTGAAGGTGAAGTTTTATTTTCCTTAACTAAAATTTGGCATTCATGTATGCCCAGGACGTGAGTTGCGTACCTCCATATTATATGAGAAACCAGGTTAAAATCAATGCAAAGATGAGGGCAGTCATGATTAATTGGTTGGTGGAGGTACAACTTTGTTCCTATGCTAGTTCCAACTTCCATTTGCTGTCAAACTTAGATCTAAAAGAGATTTATATGGTCTATCTCTTAGGCCTAACATCAAAATCCTAAAATTTTCAGGTGCATATGGAATTGGAATTAATGCCAGAGACGTTGTATCTCACTATGAACATCATTGACAAATACCTTTCTATTCAGAGTATTACAGGGAAGAATTTTCCATTACTTGCTATCGTTGCAATGTTTATAGCTAGCAAATATGAAGAAGTCTATCCTCCACATGTAGGATGACTTGCTGACATCTGTAAGAAAGGATGTGTATATATCTAATTAAAAGAACACTTTGTTGGCTGTATAAAAGTACATACACCAACAATATCTACTCCTACAGAAGATTACGCTTTATGCTGGAATCAACACAAAAATTATATTATAATAGGTAACACTTTATTGAGAAGAGTTGGTTTATACTTGGCTACAAGTCAATGACTTCATCCGCATCTTCCCAAATGAATGCATGTCAGAACAGATAGTAGCCATGGTAATTAGCTCTAACTGATAACTCTTTGTCATTGATTGCAACATAGTCTCCAAACATTCATATTGACTGATCAATTGATAATAACTCTTCGCAGGAGTCTACAATATTAAAGCAATTGAACTTCAAGCTTACAGTTCCCACTCGGCCATATGTATTCCTCCTCGGGTTTCTAAAGGCAGTTGATTCCAACAAAGTGGTAAAGTTTTGAATGACACCACCTTTTATATTATTGAAAGCAGCCTGTGTGGCATTGATCAAATCTACTTTCGAAAATGCCTCATAAAATCTAGCATTCATGTTTTAAATTACTTTTCTTCATTGTATTCCTAATAATACCTTGTTGTACTGACAAGTCGTACTATCTATTATTCAGATGGAAAATCTGGCATTCTTCTTGGTTGAACTATGTTTGCTTCAGTACATAATGAGCAAGTACAATCCATCAATGCTTGTTGTTGCTACTGTCTACACTGCTCAATGCACTTTGAGGAAGGATCCATGTTGGAACAAAACACTTACCCTTCATACAGGCTACTATGAATCGGACCTGAAGTAAGCCTTAAAATTTTTAAAGAATCATGCTTTTAGTGATTTTACCCTTCTAAAGAAATCCTACTCCTGGACATTTTAGATTTCTTCATCAATTACAAGTAGGCATTGTTGAACAGCTACGGCCAGAACATTGTGTTTTGATCAACTATATGTTGGAACTCAGCTACTAGCTCCATGTCTGAATTGAATCTTTATCTAATACTAACGCGCATACTAAGCGTCTGGAGGCGTACGCACATTTTGTTAACTCTTTACATTGAGGTAATAACATTTATGTGCATTGTTCCAAGGAATGTGCGTATTTCATGGTTGATTTTCACCTAAATGCAAGAGGAAATAAGATGAGTTGTTCATAAGAAGCATTCAGATCCATTTTTTGGCTATGTTGCTTTTTTAAGCCTTGCCAAGTTATCTGCTGAAGACAATTGCAGTTCCAACAACTAATGAATTTGTGCACCAGATTTACTTTTGGAGTCTAATTGAAGGTGGCCTATATGTTCTAAAATGAAGCTTTGTTGCATATATTTTGCCCTGTTCAACCTGCAAACTAAATCGGTGGCCAAAAATTTATGTTACACCCGTGATTCCTCTATGTAGATATCAAGGGGATAGCGCAGATTCTATGCCGATGAGTAATGCAAAAAAGACACACGGGAAACTATGCAAGAAGGAAGAAAACCTCGAGAATGGAAGGATTTTAAATGGGATCCATCCCAGTACCCTTTTGGAAGGAAAGACAATAAGGACAAAAGGAGGGTCATCGACAAGCAGCAATGGGAACCAGCAGAAAGCTCTCGAATACGTAAACTCCATTCCAGAACCGTTCCGTGAGGAGTGAAGATAGAAATACTAGCCAAGAAAACCAGCCCTCAAGTCATTGCGTTGCAGAACGAGGAGATCTTCTCCTACAATGGGGCCAAAACAAGAGGCCTCCTGGTTATAGAGCAGAATACAAAAGTGTGGTTGAAGAATCTTCTATTCAGGCTAAGAGAATTATTCAGATCGATAGACATAATGGAAGGCATGACCAGCAAACATTCAAAATGATTTTATTTATTTATTTTTAAATAATTTTTTATATTGTCTCTAGAGAGACAATAGTTTGAATTATGGACATTTATTTATTTTAAATAATTTTTTATATTATCTCTAGAGAGACAATAGTTTGAATTATGGAAATTTATTTTTTTTAAATATTTTTATATTGTCTCTAGAGAGACAATAGTTTGAATTATGGACATTTGTTTATTTTTAAATAATTTTTTATATTATCTCTAGAGAGACAATAGTTTGAATTATGGACATTTATTTTTTTTAAATAATTTTTTATATTGTTTTCTAGAGAGATTAATAGTTTGAATTAATGGACATTTAAATTTTTTTAATAATTTTTTATATTGTCCTCTAGAGAGACAATAGTTTTGAATTATGGACATTTATTTTTTTTAAATAATTTTTTATATTGTCTCTAAAGAGACACAAATGAAGTTGTCTCTAGAGAGACAAATGAAATTGTCTCTAGAGAGACAATAATAATATGTGTTCTATATTGTCTTTATAGAGACAAATTTTTGAGACATTATATTTTGAGACACCTACTTAGAGATAATATTTAAGACAATACACAAGTTTCTTTTTGTCTTAAGTTAAGACAATTGACTCAAATATTGTCTTAAAACCTCCCTACATGTAGTAGTGGCCATGCTCCAATGTCACATTGTGACAAAGATGGTCTCATTATGAAAATCAAATATGTTCAACCATCGTCAACCATCATCAATCATGGTCAATTATGGTTAAACATGGTTTAACATCACATTGTGACAAAGATTATCTCAATATGAAAGTCAACTATGGTCAACCAAGGACAATCATGGTCAACCATGGTCCAATGTCGCATTATGATAAATATTGTCCCAATATGAAAATCAATCATGGTACACCATTTTCAATCATGGTACACCATTTTCAATCATGGTCAATCATTTTTAATCATGGTAAGCCATAGTCAACCATTGTCCGATGTCATATTCTGACAAATAATGTCTCAATATAAACATCAACCATGGTCAACGATGATCAATCATGGTCAACCATGGTCCAACATTGCATTAGGATACAGGTTGTCTCAATATAAAAATAAATCATTCCCAACCATCGTCAATCATGGTCAACCATGGTCACAGTATGACAAAGATTATTTCATGGTCCAACATCACATTGTGACAACCATGGTCCATCATCACATTGTGAATAAGATTGTTTCAATATGAAAATCAATCATGGTCAATCATGGTCAAACATGGTCAACCAGGGTGCAACATCCCATTGTGAAAAAGATTCTCTTAATATGAAAATTAATGTGGTAAAGCATGGGCCAACGTTGCATTGTGACAAAGAATTTCTCAATAGGAAAATCAACTATGATCAACCATGGTTAACCATATTTGTCTTAGGTTTAGAATATTTATCTTAGTGTTTATATACCTTTGGCTTACAATATTAATCCCTTGGGATTTTAGTATTAATCCCTTGGGTTTATTATTGCCTTTGGTTTAAAATATCAAACCCTTAGGTTTATTAATCTAAGGGTTCGTATTCCTAGGTTATAATATTATTAATAGGGTTTACAATATTAATCAGAGAGTTGAATATAAAGCCCTTGGGTTTACAATCCATTAGGTTTATAATATAAATTCCTTTTGTTTATTAATCCCTTAGGTTTACAATATTATTAATCGATTACGTTTATAATATTAATATCTTGGTTTCTCACTATTAATCCCTTAGGTTTTTAATATTAGTCCCTTAGGTTTATAAGAATCATTGCTTGGGCTTATTAATCTTAGGGTTTATATTCATGTGGTTTAACATTAGTTCCTAGGTTTAATGTTATTCCCTTGGGTTTATAATTCCTTGGGTTTTTAATATTAATCCCATGGGTTTACAATATTAACCTTGAGGTTTATAATATTAATGTTACGATTTAATGTTTATTTTAGGGTTTATAATATTTAACTTAGGGTTTATATCCCTTAGGTTTATAATATTAATCCCTTGAGTTTGTGACAAAAAATTTCTCAATATAGAAATCAATCATGGTCAAAATTGGTTAAACATGGTCAACCATGGTAAATTATGGTCAACCACGGTCCAAAACCACATTGTAACAAAGATTGTGTTAATATGAAATGAACCACTGTCAACCATGGTCAGTCATGGTCCAACGTCGCATTGTGAAAAAGATTGTCTCAATATGAAAATTAATCATGGTCAACCATGTTCAATAACCATGTTCATATTGTGACAAAGATTGTTTGATGGCCCAACGTCACATTGTGACAACCATGGTAAACCATGCTCCAACATCACATTGTGACAAATATTCTCTCAATATGAAAATTAACCATGGTCAACCATGGTCCAATGTCTCTTTGTGACAAAAATTGTCTTCATATGAAAGTCAATCCTGGTCAACCTTGGTCGACCATGGTCCAACATCACATTGTGAAAAAGATTATCTCAATATGAAAATCAACCATGGTAAACAATGGTCAAACATATTTATTTTAGGGTTTATAATTTTTATCGTAGGGTTTATATACTATGGGTTTATAATATTAATGCCTTAGTTTGAATATTATTTTGTTTCTTATAAAATCTGTTGGGTTGGGTTTATAATATCAACCCCATGGGTTTATTAATATAACTGTTTATATTCCTAGTGTATAATATTATTCATAGGTTTTATAATATTAATCTTAGGGTTTAATATGAATCCCTTGGGTTTATAATCATGATCAACCATGATCCAACATGAAATTGTGACAAATATTGTCTCAATATAAAATCAACCATTGTCAATCATGGTCAACCATGGTCAATCACAGTTAATCATGGTCATTCATGTTCAACCATGGTTCAATGCCACATTATGACAAAGATTGTCTCAATATGAAAATAAATCATGGTCAACCATGGTCCAACATTCTATTGTGACAAATATTGTCTCAATATGTAAATCAACCATGATATACCATGCTTATTTTGGTGTTAATAATATTTATAATATCGTTAATATACCTTGGTTTATAATATTTATCTTAGTGCTTATCATAATATTTTCTTGATATGAAAATCAATTCTGGTCAAACATGGTCAATCATTGTCAACTATGGTCCAACATCCCATTGTGACAAGGATTGTTTCAATATGGACCTCAATCGTTGATCTGGATTTAAACAGGAACACAACAAATTACAGAGATAACCATATACACAAAGATGCAGTGGAAATAATACTTCATTTCATTAATGGAAAATACTGAAACATGCTTACAATCAGAAATGGGAAAAAACTAGCTAGGGCGATGGTAGCTTATCTCTGAGAAGAGATGTGATGGCTACATGCCTCTGAACTGTGTTACAATGAGGCTCGAAGGCCTATTTATTGTTGAGAAACAATGAAAAAACCCTTCACATTCCAAAACCTAACCCTAGGAGATGAAACGCCAAACTGTGGGCCCCATTTGAGGGTAAGTTGGTACATCAACTTCCCGGGGTCGTAACTTTAGCATATGATCTCCGTATGACGCATACAATAGCTCATTAGAAAGATCTATTCGAGCACTATTATTGTTGGAACGGGCAAAATTGGTCCATTTCACCCATGTTGCCCCCGGATTCCCCAAAAAACGTCATTTAGGGCCTCAAAATGGCTCCGAAAGTTCAGGACCCGAAAAACTGCTAAAAATAGTAAGTTGTGATACAATCAAGGAAACTGAAAATGCTGAGAAAGAAAATGGTGGGGGTCTAGGTGGACTTGGCAGGTGGCCACCAATATCCACCTGGATCAGAGCTACTGACAGACTCGATAGATTTCCAAATTTTCCCCCACCATATCTAGTAATCACAACCTTGAAGGGGATAACATATGCTTTCACTGTAAGTTCATCCTTCAGACGAATCCAACCTAGTAAGTTTGACGAGCCCTAGGAAAGAGAAGCTCGTGTTCGTCATGATGACGAATCTGATGTCATTTAATAGATTAACGAATCCGACAAAGGTATAGCTTGGTATCTTTTTTATGTTTAGAGAGTTTGAAAAAGACACGTAAAAGAAAACTCCACATGTTCCCTTTATATACATTTGTGTCTCTTGAGCCTAAAAAGGTAGAAAACAATACTTTAGAGAACTGCTTGACCATTTTAGTCAAGGAGTACCTTTTTCGTAAATAGTGCATCTTAGCCCAAAAAAGGGGTAAACTTATACTAGGCACATGACATTTCGCATATGTTAACGAGTTTAAAACGACAAGGGCTTGACCATCTTTTCATTTTTAAAGGATCGGAAAAGAGCTGAAAGTGGACCACCCATTTTTATTCTTTTTAACGAGTCAAAAAGGGAAAAAATACTCGGAAATCTTTTCATATTAGTTTAGTGAGTCGAAAAAAGAGCTGAAATATGACTCATCATGATCGTCAAACATCCATCACCTTTTGTTGCACAAGTAAGGCAAAGTGTATTATTAAGTCCTTGAGGAAAAATAGGTCAAAAATATTTACAAAACCTAATATTTTCATGAAAAAATGAATAAAAGGGGAAAAGTAAATATATTTTTACCACTTACCATTTTACCTTTGCAGTTAAGACTTTTTACCCACTTTTGCCCTAGTTTTGCTGGAGTATATTGCGGGAGATCTGTGAGGTAAATTGACAAGCCATCAGTTCCAAGTAACAGTCGAAGTCCTGAGCTCCATTTTCATGCCATTTATTTATGTTTTTAGCCATTTTTCCAGATTTTTAGTTAGCTTTTTGAGAAAAAATTTCACCCTCGGCTGGTGCAATTCCTGGGCATGGTACCACGTCACTCGAGGGTGATTTGCACACCTAGCCTCATGGACCAATGCGAGTATTTCTAAAACATACATGTCAGTGACGTCAAAGGGGCAGTATTAATTTTCTTCAAGAACCGACCGTTGAAATTTGGATTTTATGTGCCAAAATCGATCACTAACTTAAATAAATGACTTTTACAGGAGATAAATTGTAGAAAATGGTGGATTGGAAGGAAAGAAAACACGAATATGTCGACACCCAAGTAGTGAATGATCCAAATTTCTTGGAGGTTTTGAGCGCTTGTGGGCTCCTCAAATTTTTCCTTACACCAGGGCTGTGGGCCTAGCCGAATTACTTCGATACTTGATAAGCCTTTAAGACATCAATCATTAGATTTTTGTCATTGGGGACCAAGAGCTGGAGTTGGCAATTTCAGACATCTACTTCATCACTGGGTTGTCGCATAGAGGTGAGCTAGTAAACTTTTATGGGTCATGTCCGATCAGGGCAAGCATCTCTTCCCTGCTTGCCGATCATTTTCCTAAGGCCCTAAAATCCAAAAGTGGGAAGATCGAGATTTCCAGTGTGTGGGATTTGACACTGAGGGTACCTCTGTTGACCATCAACAAAGTGGCAGGGTCCCAGGTGGAACATGAGACTAACAAGTCGAAGTTCCTTTATGCTATTGACTGCATAGATCCTATGATCTTCAACTAGGCAGAGGCCATGAAGATGGACATCAAGCGCTAGTTGTCCAAGGCCAATGTAGGAAATCTGAAGCAATTTGGCTTTGAACCAGTACTTGTGACCTTTTTCTTGAAATGAGTGCCATTGTTCTAGTATCAGTTGACTGAGGTTGATCCTCCCATGCCATTTGATCTGCAGATGGCCCACTGGAGTCATTTCATGCCCAAGATCACTAAGGGTCAGCAGATGTCCTACCGACCAACATTCTTTTTGTGGTTATGGTGACATAAAATCATTGTGGAGGACTAGTTATACAACGACATTGATTTCCATGGAGACCTAGATAAGCCCTTACCAGATGGGGAGGACTTTGATGACAAAGGTAAAAACCAAATCAATTTTTTTTTATTTTGATGTTTCTTAAATTTTGTTTTGGTATATGTATGCTTATAACATTTCTCTTATGTATGCAGATGTTCGGCTAGAGCCTCCAGCCAAGATGTCCTTGATAGCCAGGTGTTGCCCCCATCCTATTGATGCTATCACCTCTTATCAGGAAGGGAGCGATAATGAGGAGGAGATTACGAGGAACCTCGAGGGGTTGACTCATGGTATCCCGAGGTATGCTCGGATAGGAGACATGCCTCAACTGTACCAGAGGCACACAGTGGGGGTCTCAGATCAGATCCGTCGATTACTGAGTCATGTCGTATGAGTTGTCTCGTGTTATCATAACCACCATGCTGAGTAGTTCCTAGGTCCAGTAATTACATATTTTTTGAGGCTAGCATGCCACGGACGTTCAAGGCCTGCAACCCGCTGATGTTATTATGGACATACATATTATTTTTTGGGGTTTTGATGTATCAAACATTCTTACACACACACATGCATATATATATGCTATATTTTCTTGTCTATTATGATACAAATGGTTTGTCTTATCTTTTACATGTTTTGTAAATGTCAATCCAACAAGTAATTAGCTGATGCATCTGTCAACCTATTCATGCTTCTAGGAATATGATGATATGTAAAATAATCAAAATGTCTTTCTGATAGACGGATACGGAGATACATTTGTAATATTTGAGGGTTCTGGACAGAATATTGCCCGTTGAGCTGAAGGACAAAAAGTTGTGAATCTAGGTTGACAACCAATTCTCCGATGCCCAGAGTGATGGCTTCTGATAATAATTCAATTATCGCATTGTATTCAACAATGTTGTGGGTTGTATGACCTAGGAAGATACCTTGAAGGTCAATCAACTCATTGTTATGGTTGTAGATACCACATGCCATGGATGATAGATTCCAGGTACTTCGGCAAGTACCATCGGTGAAACCAACATGAGGAGTTGCAGACAACTACAAAGCAAGGAAAGCATAGTAAATAGGAGGGATGTTTGAAAACTTTCACAAAAAACCACGCTATACAGAAATGAATCACACACTAATGTACATAAGTAACCATGCAAGATAACCTAAGCATAGTATTTTTTGAGGTAAAGCCTGTTGTGGGGCTTATCAAGAGGATTTACTTCATAATCAATAATTTCATAGGCTCCTTTCTACAAAACACGTTTTACAATATGAGGCTCATGCTACATAGGTTTGAACTTACCCGCCCCCAGCTTATCATTAGCTTGGTCATATAACAGGACCAAATTAGCCTCAGATAAAGTGTGAGGGGAGATTGACTAATCGAAATGGGTTTTGACCCATTTCTTTTGTGCTTCGATGACCATGGCAGCAAGACGATGAGTCTTGTCAAGTTGTTCTAAATATAATAGGTGTTCCTCTTGAGGTGATGTTTCATGGAGGAGTTCAACAACTAACTTAAGTGAAGGAATCTCACATTCGATTGGTAATGTTGCTTCCAGACCATAGAGTAGTTGGAATGGTGTGAAACTAGTGGCGTCTTTGGTTGAAGATCGGTAGGCCCACAAAGTTGAAAAAACATGAGATGCCAATTTGAGTTGTGCATCCCAATAATACATTGAAGCATTGTGACCAAAAAATTATTCACGATTTCAACTTGGTCGTTGGCCGGAGGGTAATCTGGGGTCAAGCCATCGTGGCGCAAACCCAATGCGGATGTTAGTTCTTCCATCATGTAATCTTTGAAATGGGAGCCATGATCTGTGACAATGGCTTGGATTACGTCGAACGTAGAAATAACATGGTTAAAAAGGAATTGAGTTGTTGTCTTACCATCTACAAAATATGTAGGCATCACTTTGGCCCATTTGGTGAAGTAATCTACAACAATGATAATGTAGCCATGCCCCTCGACCGAACAAGGGTTACATGTCATATAATCGATGCCCCATTTGGTAAAGGTAACAACAGTAATGATGGGGTGTAGGTGAGTGGGTGGGGCGCACATCTTGCATTGGTAGATTTGGCATTCATGACACTTGCAAATAGCAAGAATGTAGTCTTTGAAGATGGACGGCTAGAAATAACAAGCGAAAAGGATTTTCTGAGTTGTAGCATAACCAGACATATGATCACCACATGCCCTGGCAATCATTGAGAGATCTTTCAGCTTCCTCAATTTTGAGGCATCAACAAAGAACATAATCGACACTGACACGGTATAAAGTATCACCAATAATGTGGTAGGGTTGAGAATGATGTCGAATCCTTCGATGATCATCTTTGGTCAACGCAAACTGAAATGTGGAGGTATGGAGATACATGATGATATCATCGTACCATGGATCAAGGGTGCTAATCAGGAAAAGGGTCTCATCTGGGAGTTGTTCATCTACACCAGGGAGAGCTTTGGAGGGAAGGGAACAAATCAATTCAGCGAAAACAAGTGACTTCTTAGATTTGGTCGTATTGAAGACCAAATCAAATTCTTGCAGGATAACGATCCATTTAGAATACTTTCCCCCCAACAACTAACGAGTCAGGATGTAGGTCATAGGGTTGCATTTAGAAATCACTATAGTCATTCGTAAGAGAATATAATGCCGAAAATATTGAACCACCTAGACGGTGGCCAAAGTCAACTTCTCGACAGTGCATAATGTGTTTTGGTGTCTAGGAGATTTCAACTTAGGTAGTAGATCACGTGTTCAACGCCTTTGTTGTCGTCTTGATCCAACACCATAGTTATGGTGCTGGGGGCTACAACTAGGTAAAGGAAGTAATCTCGATAATAGTCTGATGGATGTAACAGAGGAGCATTTATGAGGACAACCTTAAGGTCATTAAAATTTTTTTGGGCTATCTCATTCCATGCAAAGGGTGTTCCTTGTTTGAGTAATTGGGTAAATCCTGTAGCTAGCCCAACATAGTTGGGTATAAAATGACAAAGAAAATTGGCCTTTCCTTGGGGGCTCTGGAGTTGGTGTAGTGAAGAGGGATGGGGTAAGTTTACAATGGCCTCAACTTTTAGCGGCTCCAAGTGAATCTCATCCTTGGAAATGATGAAGCCAAGGAGTCATCTTGATTCCACGTAGAAAACACATTTGTGTGGATTTAACTGGATGTTATAGTGTCTACATTGTAGAAAAATTTGCCAAAGGTGGGTTCGGTGATCTCATCGCTTACGAGAATGGGCATGAAGGTCATCCAAGTAAGTTTGGACAATGTTGAAAATATCATGAAACCCATAGGAAATTTCCCGTTGAAATGTGGCCTCGACATTTTTGAGGCCGAAAGGGAGCTTCTTGTATGCGAATGTACCATATGGCCAGATAAAGGTTGTCCTCTCTTAGTCGGCCAGTGTGATATTGATCTAGTTGTAACCAAAAAAACCATCAATAAAGGAAAATATCTCGCTCCTGGCACATTTATCAATGATTTGATCAATTAAGGGAGGAGGATAGTTGTCTTTAGGACAAGCACGATTAATATCTGAATAATCCATGCAAATGTGGATTGTGCCTTGTTTTTTATTCACCGGGATGAAATTGAACAACCAGTCTATAAGGGGAATGGGATAAATGAACCCAACTTTGAGAAGCTTTTTGACTTCACCCTTAATAGCAGCAGCCTTGTTAGGGTGCACCAAACGAAGTTGTTGGCGAACAGGTTTCGCATTTAGATACATTGGTATTTCATGCACCATAATGCTAGGATCAATGTCAAGAATTTCTTCGTAAGACCACACAAACACATCACAGAATTCCTAAAAAATACAAATATATGTCTTGATCTCATTTGGACAACAAGATAACCCAATATGAACGTGTTCAACGACACCGAGTTTGATAGAAATGTCAATCGGCATCATTTGGGTAGTGTTACCCAAATTTCCTTCTGACCATACTTCATGAGTAACAGTCGGTGGTGGAAATGGAGAAGATGACTCTTTGAAAGAGGTAGACATGACTGCCAGGAGAGGCAGGAAGGAGGAGCGATGATGGGTATCGATCCATGGCATTTCCTTGAGAGACATGATTTCCATGATACCTTCATCAACGAGGAAGGTCTCGGCTAAGGGATCAGATGATTCCAAAGTGTCAAGCTAAGGTGATTGAGAATACATATCAAGAGAGGTCTTCAAGATATGAGAATCAAAGGATGCATATTTTGTAGCCGAAATAATTTCCATGTAATTGACTTTGGCAAGACAAAGTGGCATGGCGTCGCCCCAAGCATCCACTAGATTTGGCGCAGGTACGACCTAGGGATCATATTTGAGCAAGATCATGTTGACGGAGGCAACATGAGGAGGTAGGAGTGGAAAAATCCCCATTAAGGTAGAATCTTTGAAGAGTTCTGCCCCCACACTCTTAAAGGGAGCACCGGAATGCCTGACATACGGAACATTGCCATCAGACGGGGATGAGGCAAAGAAAGACAGATGATCAATGGTGATAATCCTCCCTTGATGGGGAAAATGGATCACACAAAACAAAGAAGAGGCCATGGCATGCATAGCATGAGTCCAACTTTGGTTGAGTAGAAGATTATAATTGAGATTGGCATCAACAATCTCTACTTTGACTTTCGTTGTCTTACCTTTTAGGGTGATGGGAAGGTTGGGTAAGACACCGAAGGGTCACTAATCGGGCCCATTGAAAGCTTACAATGTGTTCAGAGACTGGTTTAGTGCAGGGGAACCATTAGCCTTCCAGCACACAATTAACATGATGCAGGCAGAAGCACCTTCATCGATGACAGTGCGGTGGATGGTCTTTTAATTAATGATTACCTGAATAACAAATGCAATCTGATGAGGGAGTCTCGGAACATGGTTCTCTAGATTGAAACATATCAACTTAGAATTGGTGGGATCAATTCCCCCGATAGCTGACAACAAAGATTTCCACTGCAGTGGGCAGCTTTGGAGTACCTCGAGAGCCGACATAGTTGACGGCGCTTGAGCCAAATCTTTAATAATATTGTAATGTTGAGTGGCTCAAGTGTTGGGATCATACAAGGATTTCCATAGCACACCTCGAGAGGGTGGCCATGTAGCGGAATCAAGGTTAGGATGCTCGATTTGCAGAGGGCCAGAACTTGAGGTAGAAGAAGAAGGTGGAGATTCTTTTTCTTTCCCTACTGTGGGAGCTGGAGTTTGATAATCCTTCGATCAGGTAGCCACATTAATGGGTATGCTCATCATGAACACTTGAGATCTATAGGAAGTAGATCGGGATTGGTCTACCATCTGAGTTTGCTGAGATGGAAAAGGCTCTTTGAGGATAGCAGGGGTCCCCTCGAGCAAACAACTAACTTCAAATCATCATGGACAATCTTTAGTATAGTGATCCTCCTCGGAAATGAGGTAGGGATACTTAGGTTTCTGTTGCGAGGACTCGCCAGCAGATGATTTGGGAGGACCCTGTTTAGGGGCATCGACTTTAGCTTTTCCTTTGCTTTTATGTTCCCCTTTTAAGGATTTGTCCACTGCGGTAGACTAGATAGCATGGACCTTTGAGGTTTTTCCAGGGCTTGGAGGGTTTTGACATGAACTGTTGGGAGTAGTATTCGAGACCGTCTTCTGTTTTGAAGAAGTTTTGGTAGGGGCTTGGGATACTGAACCAATAACTCCTTCAAAGGGAGGAACATCAGGTGACTTCGATGTTGCGAGATCAGATGATGGTCGTGGAGCATTGGGTAATAATTCGTATAAGGTGCTAGACTGAGAATAGACTAGGTCCAAGTACTGGGCACGAGCAATGGCTTGCTCTTCAGTGACACATCCACCCATGGCTATATCACGAGAAATTGGGGCTACGAACAATTTAGTAAACCATTCGATGAGAAACTGATCATCTATCTCGAACTTGATTAGTCGACGTTTACATCTCCATTCATGGATATGATTAGAGATGTGTGTCATAGTGTCTTTCTTAAGCGATGTGAGCATATATGTGCCCATTTCATAACAAATCGGCAGCTGAAAATATGTGAGAAAGGCCATGGCTAATGAATTGAAGTCATGAAAAGTACTTCGAAGTATCTCGATGTACCATTTTGTTGTGGCACCCATGAGGGTTCATTGGAAAAGATGAAGATGAATGGAATCATCCATGTATGAGTTCGATAAGCACCAGAGATGATATGTCATCACATGGGCCTAAGGATCTTCTTCAACTTTTCCATCGAACTTTGGGTAATCACTTGGTATCTTGGATGGCATCGGAGGCTAGTACGACAAATGAAGAATCAGATCACTCATAAGATGTGATACATCCGGCAACTCAAGTGTAGCCAATAAAGGTAATTGAGTGTTAAAAGGCATCGGAGGTCGATAGGCGGGCACATAAGGAGGAGCCCATCCCTACTGGTAGGGATTTTGACTCCATAGTGGGGGATTTTGTCCATATGGCATCTGAGGCTGCCCCCATTGCAGATTACCTTGACCAAAGGGAGGATTCGGACCTTGAATACATTGAAAATTTCCATGCATAGGTTGATGATAGGCAACATATGGGTTAAAATGCTACTGAGCCTGTTGACCTTGGACATATGGGTATGGGACCTATTGTCCTAGAACATAGGGTTGTTGGGCATCTTATCCCTGAACAAGAGGGTTTTGGACCTATAGTCCTTGGGCGTAAGGTTGATATGCTTATTTCCCTTGGACATACGGATTCTGTACTTGGTGCCATTGGCCGACAGGATCCTAAACTTGTTGGCCCTAGAAAAGAGGATTTTGCACCTGCTATAGTAAGACTTGATCTTGAACCTGTTCCTGCAAGGGTTGCCCTTATTGATAGGTATACAAGGTGTACAAGGGTTATTACTACACAGGTTGGTTTTTCTGGCCTTACGGTTGAAAAATTTGCCCCAGGGTTTGTAGAGGTTGGCCCTACGAGGGTATGGGTTGAGAGGTATGTAGATAATATTGCATTTGCTGCTATGTGGCCTGTTGTAACTGTTGAAAGGACTGACCTTGCGGTTGTTGTAGGTGACCTTGCTATGGGATAATCTGCCCTTGCTATTGTGCGAAAAGCCCTTGCTGCGACAAAGGTTTCCCTTGTGGTAACAAATGCTGCCCTGGTTGTTCCAAAAGTTGTCCTTGTTGTTGCAAGGGTACTTGAATAATGCCCAGGAAATTACCGAACTGAATCTAGCCGTAGCCAGGATGGGTGTACTACCCAGGTTTGAGGGTGTAAGGTTGATTAATCAATCCTTGAGAACTATATGGAACGTAAGGATTTTTCTATTGGACCTAAGCCCCATAGGGCTATTGATACTGAACATTGCTTGATCCAGATAGACCACCAGGATTCTGGACCTATTAGTACTAGACATTGCTTGATCTAGTAGGGTCAGCAAGGTTGTAAATAATACCATAATAGAGTTGGTTTATACCAAGCATGTGAGTTTGTTAGCCACTCACAATAGTTGAACCTGACACCATAGAGACATTCAAGTTCTTCCCCCCAAGCAGTGGCACAATCTGGCCACTAACTAACAAGACAAAAGAACTAGTAGAGACAATCTTTGAAACTTTCGGTTGATTTTGACACGTAACTAGGATCAATGATACAAGAGTTTTCGAGATGGTGGGTTGCACCGGGACTAAGTAATAACTGGTTGGGAAGTCATGTTTATGATGAACGGACCTGACATAGGCATGATGCCTAATGCCCAAATAGAATTATGGTAGAGTGATGAGGCACTAGGTGTGCCTGAAACTAAGTGCCCCAAAGACACATAGCCAAGTAGCAAGCTGGTGGAAATACCTTCTGAATAAGGGAAACCCTTGGCAGGGAAATGAAACTGCAATTATTCCCCCTCAACAGTGTGTGGAGTTAAGACTTTGAACTCATCGAGAGAGGTGACTTGAGCATCACCTTCAGGTTCCATGTCTGGAAACAAACGACGACGAATAATCGAACGTGTACTGGGGGATAGTTCTAAAGGAACACTCGGTTGATCATATGGACTGTAAGGGCACTATGGTGATATCTCAACAGTGTCAAACAGAGGGTTCATAGGATAGATAACCAGTCCAAGCTGACCGTCAATGGTTGGCGAGTTCTCTGGAGTTTGAACAGGATTATTCAAAGATTCCTGGTCAAGATCAGTAGATGACCCTGAATCGAAAGTAGGCGGAGGAGAAGATGATAATGGTTGAACACTCAAAACAATCACGAGTTCAACATTTTGGTCCTCAAATGGCTCTGATAACTCAAGAAGCGATTCCTAGGACAATCTTTCAGATGAAGGAGAGGAAGAGGAAATGGGTGAACTAGATGGTTCAACCATGATGACCTTGTCTTAGTTGACTAACAAACAACTTCAAGGCTTTAAAATGTCCTTTTAAGGGAACTCACGATTTGGTAAAAAATTTAACAGGGTGTTTTGGATCGTGGACAATCAATTATTGAAGATGCATAAATGATTGATGTTCTTTCATTTTTTAAGAGTCGAGAAAGAAACAAAGATGACTCTATCAATTTCGATTGGAAATGAGCTCGAAAGGACAAGCACTTAGATGATCTTTTAAGTTTAGTGAGTCAAAAAGATCAAATGACTACTTTGGATGATCTAGGTAAACAGGATTACCTAGCAACCATGAACTGCATAATACCTCCTAGCGAACCAAGAAGTACAAGCAGGCAATCTCCCCGAATGTTGTGTTCGGTGTATCATGTTCGCAAGGCGGCCAAATCGGCTTCCTAGGGATAAAAGGATTGCAGACTAGTGGGGTCTCCCGTTATATACGTGACAATACAAGGAACACAAATCAGTGCTAGCATTGTCTAATGCCGAAGCTGACGACAGCTGCTAGGTTTACAAACGCTGAAACACGTCTCTAGCCTAGACCTTCGAGATGTGATCGTTAATGTCAAATGCGCCTTAGGTTAATTGAATTCGTTTTAGAGTTGATCTTGAGTTAAGTTTAAGTTTTTAGTTCTTAGCGATGCTACTCGAAAAACCTAAAATGCAACTTAATGGGACAAGACCCTTTCAATTCAATGAGATGCCTACATTAGTGAGGGTAGAAACTACTCAATCAAATGCAAACAATCAATCAACTGAAAAGAAAATGATCTTTCGCTACTTCACTTTAAAAAAAAAAAAAAACTAATGAAAATGCATTCCAATTCCTAATTTCCTCACAAGCACTTATCTATCAGTCCTTTTGAAATGAAAAAAAAAATCTCTTCCTTTTCAAATGTTGATGCAATCTAGTTTTTAAGAGATGTGAATCATGATGATGCAACAAGCTAGAATTTCATATTTTTCTCATGAAACAACGAAACGAATTTTTTGCACACAATCTCTCAATGAAAAAAAATCAAGACTATGAGCTCTTTAAGCAGATGCAAACATGACAAGAGAAGTTCATTCATATTAATGAAACACCGACTTTGTCAAGCACAAGACTGACAATGTAATCTATGCCAGAAAAATACGTTCTAACTAGTAAACAAAACTCTTTCAAACTTGTGCAAAAAGAGGTCAAAGTCTTAAGAAGAACCAAAAACAAATGCAAGGAGCAAACACACCCACAACCAGACTTGATGAGTCCATAAGCTGGTGAATGGACGACTAACTAGATGTCCTAGTGTCACTTGCCATTCAATGGCTCGATCAATCAAACATCAGGATGACAACCCTACAAGCAAGAAAAAACCAAACGAAAAGTAGCTTTCTAATAAGGGAGAAAACAGTCAAAAGGCTCATAGGGTCAAAAACACAAGAGCAGAACACACTGGCCAAGATTGGGGTCTAGCCCTAACCTTCAGTTACAGGGATTGACATTACTCCCTAACAGACAAAAAGTGCCAAAGGTGGGTTGACACGATTGTTCCTCCGCAATTCACGTTGATCGGCGTGACTGCCAACGGATTAAATGCACTGTCTAAGGGAACTAAGGAAAAATAATAAAAAATCAAAATAGGGGCCAGATTTGCTACTATGGATTTTAGACATAGGCTAGTAAGTAGGAGAAAAGCAACAGAACAAAAGGGAAAAAACCTAGCAAAGTGCTCATGAAATCATGAAATCCAAAACAAACAAAAGAATAGGATCTCCCCAGTAGAGTCGCCAATTTGTGGTGAAGTAAAATTATAAGTACGGACACGAACGAATTCCTCTAGCCTGATATTCGGTCTACCGATAACAGATACATTGTATGGAATATTTCCTTAGGTTAAAATCAATCAAGAGGGCCTACCTCTGATCGCTTATCATGCTTGATGATGTCCTCACTTGCTCTCTCCAACAATCTCTCGCTTTATTCTTCAAGCTCCTGCAACAAGTAAACAACAACAACACACAAACATAATAATAGACAAATTGCAATTCAACCTACTTAATAAGTCAAGAAACATTAAGACACGAATATCTAATATTATAAAACATGTAGGAAATCATTCGATAGTTGCATATATTAATATTAAAGAGAGATTACACTATTCATCTTCACGTCGTAGTCTTCCTCTGACAAGACTCAGTTCCCACACACTTCTCCTAGCACTTCATGATGGCTTTAAACAACAATAGTTTAAAGACTCTTCCCTTTAGGCTTCACTCCAAACCAAAAACACTTCTCCGTCACACAACTAGATGGCTACAACTAGCAATAGCTTGCTTGTCTAAAATAGTATACTCACACTCAGCCAAAACTCTAACGCTGATTTTCACACTCTAGTTTGTGCTTGGGAAGAAGGGAGGCTTATACAGAAAAGATGGATGGGAGATGGATCCTCTTCTCATGGGAGAAGGACTTATTCCTTGAGGTAGTTCCATCATTACAGGGGAAAGGAGACCAAACTATTATCCTCGACCCCATCCGGCCAAACCATTTGCCAGACTTCCATTACGGAGCTTCTAGAGATGGAAGCTTCAGCTCTAATTTAAAAAAAATTCCATAATAGGACCGGCGGGATTGGAACACAGCTTAGTCGCACCAATTGGCATGGGGAATAGTGTTAATCTCTACACATTGGTGTGGGGAGACAAAGGTTATTAGCACCGGTCTTGTAAATTGGGAAAAATAGAAGTTTCAAGGAAAATGGTGCAAAAGGGAAATGATTTGCTCAGGAATAGGGACATAATGGGAGCTTCTCCATGAGGGAAAAGCATGCGGGTTCACTGTAGAGGTCCTCCAGGATCAAGGAATGTGGAGTACATGGACAGTAACAATATGTTGTGTAACAGGGAGACAAAGATAAGAAGGTGATCAAATTTGAGTAATCCTCTTATTTCTCGACGCATTTCCTTTCTCATTAAGCTTCTCAATGAAACTTAACAAAATGCATAGAATAATGTGTCAGATGTTGGACCACGAATAGTGAACGAGCAATAGGCCATATGACAACATTATTTACTAGCACAACCATATAATTTAAATGGTTAACAAACACCCATGCACATCAAAAAAACTTACGATAAATAAAATACAATAAATTACTACAAATAATATCTAAATATTTAATAAATATTTATTTTGCTTTACTATCTATTTCATTTAAATTTATTGATTTCAGTCAAAGAAGAAAATAGAAACTTAAAGAAAAATACTTAATAGAACAAATTATCTCACTAGAAATATACATTTATTTTATTAATTATTAATTATTAATTTATTGTTTTTCTGAGTCTAATCATAAGATTATAACGTTATAAAAGAAATATTTTTTAATAAATGTGGTTAATCATTATTACTTCATCTATAACATAGTTTAATATTCTATCTTAATA
Organism: Pinus taeda; assembly: GCA_000404065.3. Classification (NCBI taxonomy): domain Eukaryota; kingdom Viridiplantae; phylum Streptophyta; class Pinopsida; order Pinales; family Pinaceae; genus Pinus; species Pinus taeda. The sequence continues at coordinate 18,272 of APFE030966023.1, read as the reverse complement.
AATAAAATTCAAATAGTAATCAATAGAGTGAGTGATTTAATTTTTAATAAATGTGGTTAATCATTATTACTTCATCTATAACATAGTTTAATATTCTATCTTAATAAATAAAATTCAAATAGTAATCAATAGAGTGAGTGATTCGCTGCAACCGTTAAAAAAAATATCAAATATGAAACTTCAAATTTAATCTCCTAACTTTGCTTTCCAATAACTTGTAATTTGGTGTCACATGTTATTGGTGTCTTACATGGATGAGTATATTTGGTGTCAAATGCTATTGGTGTCTTCTATCTCTACGTATATAAAATATATTCTTTATGAATTCCAAATTTGTTTTTACATTTTAATCTTATAATAAAAATGATTTCCCATCTACAAAAATACTAACATAGATTTTTGTATGTTAGATTGTAAGTGATACTAACATAAATTCCATCTATGATTATGCGAAAGACAACTCTACATGTAAACCTTATTACAAATTTATTATCAAATCATAAATCAAGAATCCAAATAATTATTTTAATTAAAAATGTTATATGAATATAAGTTTAATTTTTTTAACATGTGATATTAATAAATCATGATATTAAAACACGATTTATTTACAAATTAAAAATTTCTATTAGAGAATAAAAATAAATTTTTATAATTAAAAATTTTATTACATGTTTCATAATTATTAATAATAAAATAATTAAAATAAAATTATATTTCGATTAATATTTTTTTTTTTTTAATTTTAACAATATAAATATATAATAAAATAAATATTTAAATTTTAATATAAATACATTACTTTATATAATAATAAATAAAATTAAATATTAAACCAAGATAAACATTAAAGTGATTTACTTTACAGGTAACACTAAAGACGTACCTGTCAATTTTATGCATAATGGTCAAAGTTAAAATGGCCGTCAGCTTTACTGTCTGCTGCGTCCACAAAGTATTCTCATTCTTTGCGCGTTTCTGGTGCAGCAATAGCCGAACAGCATTTACGACCATGGAGGACGAAAGTCGATATGGCAAGCGGCTATCATTATTTTCCATTAAATTTGAATTTAAATTTATATAAATATACATCTATAGATATACATTATTTTGGGAGAGATTTTTGAATGATTGTTAGAGGAATTTGTTTAAGCTGGGACAGCTTTCAGGTAGGTTTGAACGGCATAAAGATATGCAGATCTGCTTTTCAGTGGAATACTGTCATGTTTTATGTGATGGGACACTGTCATGTTCTATAATTGGGTCACTGTCATGTTCTATAGTTCATTTTTTTTAAAAGTGGATTTTTGTTGAGGTTAGGGATAATTTTAATGATTTTTAAATGGAAGAATGATCTATATATTGGTGAAATATTGTCCTGTCTCATGTGATGGTTTGTGTATTTTATTAGTGGTTTCTATTTTCAAATCATTTATTTTTATAAGTGGTTTTCAATTTCACTCTTAAACCATTATGAAGATGTTTGATTTTGAAACTTGATATTGACTAAACTCCATATAAACCTATTAATTTATAGGTCATGAAGTTATATTTATAAGTATTTTATTTAGTTACTAATACATATTTTAACTCTTCTAAATTTTAGTTGTTTCTAGAAGATATTTTAAACTATATTTAAAATTAAACAAAAAAAACTTATAAAATATACTAATTTATTTAAAAAATAAAAAAATTACTCTTACATTTAAAAAAAAGAACATATTTTTCACACAAAAATTAATCATCCAACACATTCTAAAAATTGTAATTATATATAAAAAATGTTTTTTTGTTAAAAAAAAATCGATAACAACACACGGAATGCTACATTCATTTCAAGATGGACGCCAGTTTAATATATAATATTATATTTTTTAATGTTTTTTAAAATTGATAAACAATACCACGGAATGCTACATCATTTCAAAATGGACTTGCCAGTTTAATACGTCATTGTTTTCATTAAAAACCTATAAATTCCTTGACCCGTGCCTAAAACATTTTGCATCGATACCTTTTCTCCCTTTCTTTTTAGAGAAGAGAAAGGTATACAAGATCATTCAAACTTGAAATACGCATTCAACAGAAATGAGTAAATAATTGGGTGTTCATTATTATTTGCATGATTCATTTCTAATGTTTATTTTAGGTTTAAGTTGTTTACCTTCCAATGTCAAGATCTGGTTTTATTGGTGTTTTTTTATTGAAAGCATATATAGTATGGGAAAATTTGGTTTTATGGTTATTTTATGTAAAAATAAAAAATGTTTTTTATCCAGAAATATTATTGTTTAGAAAATAATAATTCATAATTATTAATTTGTTATTATTATGTTAATGATATATTTTTAAGTTTAAATGTTTTAATCTTTAGAAGGTGATTTGGCTTTAGGGATGTTTTCTTAAATGTTGTTGGTTACAATGACATTTGTTATATTTTGAGAGACATCACATCATGATCATCACTTCACTATAAATTTGGTCATTAAAAGGTCTAGTTGCAAAGTTAGTAGTTGATGTTACAATGATTTTTTAGATGACTCAAATTTATAATTGGGTTAATTGGGGCCCTTGCTAAGTAGCTTTATGGAAGCAATTTAGATGACTCAAATCCATAATTGGGTTAATTGTGGCCCTTGTAAAGTAGCTTCATGGAAGCAAATCTACATTGGTGGTGGGTTTGCTTATGTACCTCAAAACCCTGGGATAATGAACATGGATGACTTTGCTTTTTTTTAATAAATTGAAATGAATATTGAGTCTACTTAGTTAGTCAAAAAGAAAGGAAATAATGATCTCTTCTCCTATGTGCGTGGATAATATCCCCCTTTCATGGGAATATTATTACAAAAATATGATGGACCATTCATCTCACTTGAATGGATTTTAGAAATGAAACCAATTCAATAATTTAACCCTTCATTTTCCCTTGAAATAAACATCTCTTTATTTTCAGGGAATCTTTGTAGGATGATGCTCTTAGTGGGAATATTTTATTGTGCAGTACATTGTAGTGTGTTCACATGATGTACTATTTTCATAAAGTTAATTTTGTTGGTTATGAGTTTCATAATATCATGAACTATGGTTGGAATGATCCTTTTGTGTTCACAAGATGTATTCTTTTCATAAAGTTAATTTTGTTGGTTATGAGTTTGATAATATAATGATCTATAGTTGGAATGGCCCTTTTTGAGCTTTAGACCATTTTCAATGGATTAGAGGTATCATGATAGCTATCTCTTTGTTTTTGTGAGTTTTGTAGTTATATCTAGTTTGATTAGTGTGCATGGGTCACACTTTCGATTCTAAATGGATGGTTGATTTCTATGTGAATTATACCGATAATTTCAAAGTGAATTGGCATAAGCCTTGGTACTAGATGGATTCATTTCTTTCAATTATGGAGTGGACTTTTGGAGGGGATTTAAATGTGGTTGAATGGAAGGGGGTTTTTGTGTGTTTGTAGGTTTTATGGTTAGTGGTTCAAATAAGCATGCTTAGGAAATATTAAGCTAGTTGAATTATAACTAGCATTACCATATAAACTAAATGGTTGGTACACCTAAATTATAATTTTATTTGAAATTATTATTATTGCTAATTATAAAAAGAATTAAACAAGATTTCTGAACCATGGAAATTCACCCCGCTTTACCATGTAGATTCTTAACCTAAAAATAGTTTTTGTTACAATACCATGGGCCAATATCATGGCTCATTAATACCACATTCCTAAAATACCATAACTCATATTCATATAAAAATGTTCATATGAAATTTTTTTGTTTAATAAATCAATTTAATTGAATAAATTAAATAAGTGATAGAAACTACCAAGAACACACCATATTTATGTGGAAAATCCAACAATAGGAAAAAATAGTAAAATAAATTGAATAAAATAAAAGTTACCAACAACACACCCAATTTATGTAGAAAACTCAGCCATATGGAAATTATTAGTATCTTATATTTACTAGAAAAGGAAATATATAACCTTTGTGACCATTCTCACTTAATCAATTTTCACCCATTCAATTATATCTCATTTTCATATTATGATAGAAATTGAGAGATGTGTAGAGAGCAAGATTGTTTACAACACAAATCACACATTGTATCTTTTATTGATATCAATGGTTACATATTTATAGTATATAGATCATTGACTATGACAAATCTAGATCCTAAGAAAGTAGATCTAAATAGCTAATACAACTCACAAATAGGAAAATAACTACTTCTAGATTGAAATCTAGGGGCTCACACAACAATCTAAAATACATGGAAGCATTATAGGAAAATAATTACTTCTAGATTGAGATCTAGGGGCTTACAAAACAATCTAAAACACATGGAAGCATTAGTAACTTCCAACAAACTTCGTTTATGCTTACATGTAACAAATATAGAAAACACACATTACAATAACAATATGAATCTCTATCCCCCCAATCGGGGTGAGAAGGATGAGGTATCAGGCAATGATCATAGGCCAGGAAAGTAATAATAACATGGAAAATCAAGCTAGGTTGATGATGGCGGAGGAAAGGACTGATCCAAGCAGAGAAATGATTCTGAGTAAAGGTGGCGTGGGTGTAATGACGTGCGGAGGTGGTGGAGTTAAGACAAAGGCTAATGACTGGGGGTACGAAGGTGCAGACAGGAGGCGAGGAACGGTGGGAGATCATGTGAAAGGCAGGTGGCAGGCAATGAGGAGCAGATGCAATGAAGAGCAGGTGCAGAGGTATGATAACGAGGGAGGCAAGAAAACCGAGGTGAGGCAGGAGATCCGGGTCATTGTAGAGAGTGCGGTAGGGAATGAAGCGGTAAAGATACAAGGCAGTAGTCGAGAGGAACAGAGCGAACTGAGAGGGGAGACAGGCAGTAGGAAAGCAAAACTCAGGATGACGACCAGGAGTAAAACGAGAGCAGAGACGGAGGTGGAAATTGGGGAACGCGAATGGATGGGAAGGAAGGGGAAGGACCCTGTCAAAGATGAGAAGGTATTTCGATATTAGGATGTCCACACAGACTCGAAGGACGATGTCGAAATGTTCGATTCCAACCCGGAGAAAACTCCAAAGCAGATTAAGGCAGAGCAGAACACTGAAGGTGAAAGGGGAAGCACCTCAGGTGTAAAAGGCAGAGGGTGCAAAGGCGGCCGCAGGGGAAGAGGCAAAACAGGTAGAGGGCAAGGGAGATATGGCAGAGGCAGACAACATCCGGGTGGGAGGCAGGAGGAGTCTCCAGCAGGAAAGTATAAATGATCCCTGGAGAAAAGAATACAGTATGCTGAGCAAGCATACTGTGAGAATACCAACAAGGATATTAGGAGAATTATCCAGCATTTGGAAGAGGAGGCAACCCAAGCTCAATCTAGTTCTGAAATGGAAGACTGGGAGTATTTACTACCCGACCCAGGGAACACGAGAGGGAGAATGACCTTGTACAAACAGGCATTACATGTGTATTGGGTTATGAAGAGGTTGTTAGCCAAAGCTATGGAACAAGTGGCGGTTGAAATGGCTGAAATATCTCAAGGGATTCCAAACTTGAAAAGGGAGTTGAAGAATATGCAGATAACAATGATGATGCAAGACAAGAAACTTGACGAATTACAGCAGCTGATGAAGAATAGCAACAAGGGCACAGAAGAAGAGAATGGTAAGCAGAAAGCGGAGGAAAGCAGCTGAAGGTTCGGGTATGAGAAATGTAATTTTGTGGAAAATAATTGATAGTTTATGTTACAGGAGAATGCAAGCTCCAGTGCTTTTTTGTTTTTACTATGAATAGGAGACAATGTAATAGTAAGCATGGATGTATGGCTTATGTAGCATGGACCAGTAGAATTAAAATATTTGGTTTATGGATGGATGTAAAGAACCTTAGATGGCCAACAGACCCGGTTTCCCTATGGGCGGGTTGAGGTCACAAGAACTATGTAATGGTTTTAACCCGGATTAATAGAATAGTATGGAACTGCTTCAGCTTACAAAAAAAAAAAAACAATATGAATTTCTATCACTTTTGTCTAATATGGTCATGAGTAGCACTCACATCCACTCTAAAATTTCACGGTTTCTTCTCTTTTCTTCACCACACTTTAGAGATTTCCACTTGATCCATTTAATACATAACCACATCAAACAATCATTGATGTAATTTGTAGAATTGATGCTACTGGACCTCCTTAAGAACAATCTTGATATTGAACTACCCAATGGACCAACTCCCATCTATCAAAATGCAGCGAACTAGTTGTATAGGTGAGATCTTGATATTGAACTACCCAATGGACCAACTCCCATCTATCAAAATGCAGCGAACTAGTTGTAGAGGTGAGTTGTCTGGGTAATGAGTGTATCTAGCAGTCAATTATGCAACTAACCTTTCTACATACAAGGATCTCATAAAATAGCTTGTAATTGATGCTTTTGAAGCTCAAAGAACAACAAGATCCACCATCATATATTAACAGATTCATATAATCAAATTCAACACCAAAAAACATTGAAAACCACTAATTTAATTATATTATTTTATTCATTAATTGGTTATGCACTCTTTTTTTTCTTAAGCAAAAGAAAAGAGTATACCTAACTAAAATGTAACATATATGACTAATAGCTATAAAATGTATGATAGGCTTCATCACGACCGTAAGAATGCTAAGTCATCTTATTGCATTTTCCCTACAATTCCATCGATCATCCATTAAATGACCAAGGAAATTGAACCTTTGAATCGTTGTGTTACAACTAATAATAATTACTCTCACGGCGCACATCTGAATTGCACTTCTTGAAGAGTGCGTTGGACCAGTAGGTATCCAACCCTCCGCTTGTCACCCAAGGAAAACATGTATGTTTTCTGCTCCTTTGCACGAGAACCTGTGATGATGATCATTATGTTGTTGACCTTCTAACTTAACTCCCCACTGATTGGACTCAGTCATTCCTCGTTGATGGTCAACTCTTCAAACCAAGACGGACTAATTAGACTACATGACGCATGGTTTTGATTTAACTGCTCTGTATTTGGAGCCAACCTTAACTTCTCGTTTAGTTTCTCTATATATTGAGCCAATCGTATCTCAATTCAATTGACAGAAACAATTTCAAATCCTTGCAAAACATGCATAACCATCCTTCGGAAGACTTGCACTATCCCAGTTTGTCTCTCCTATATCCTTCGGAAGACTCTTAATGGAATTCCTGTACACATCTTCTTCGAGATCATGAGAAACGACGTCTTTAACCCAATCGACATGTGTTCCCTCTGACTCACCAGGTGAAATTACGTCAGCAAAATTGGTCGCGTGGACAAGAACCTCGGGCAACAAGTTTTCTGTTGCAAAACCCAGTTTACGTAGATCGCAGCAAAATACTAGTTATTCTACCAATGAACTTGCCCCCTTTAGCTAAAGCCTTCGTCAATGGAACCCAATCCATTCGGACAATAAATGTCGGAGCTCCTCTTTAGAGTTAACATTCGCCCATGGAGCATTGCAACGGATGATGATTCATGCTTTGATGCTCACTTTCACCCTCGCACTCACAACCACGAAACATTCTAACAGTTGATAATTCTTGGACGCAATCACACTCAACAAATCACACAAGAAATTATCAAATTTAACACTCCAATAATCAGAAAATAAACAATCTCACACACTAAATAATCTATGTACAAAGTACAATAATGTTTAGGTCACTCTCATTTTCCTGGTCTTCCCATCAGGGAATCAGGCTAGAAGAGACACTCATATCATGATAGAATTTAAGAGAGGATCAAAGAACAAGATTGTCTATAATACAAATCACATATTGCATTTGTTATTGATTGCAATGGTTACATATTTATAATATATAAATCACTAACTATGGCAAATCTAAATTCTAAGAAAGTAGATCTAGATAGGTAATACAAAGCACACATTAGAAAACAATTACTTCTAGATTGACATTTCAGGACTCACACAATAACCTAAAACACTTGGAAGCATTACTTCCAACATATTATACTAGGGAAGCCATATAACTTAAATTGATGGTAAAATCTCAAAAAATTTACTTCATTATACATCTCATATTGCTAAAACTAAAATAATCCTAAAAACTAACTAATTTATAACTTTATTTTAAAAAAACTTAGATCCATCTTAACTCTAAACTCTAATAATTAATATCCAATTTTCTAATTTTATAATTTAACTAAAAACTGCATATTTAAATTACAAACTTTAAAATTTCAAAATTGACACTAATAATTGTCCTTTCACTCTAACAAACCAAATATCCTCCAATAAAAGGAGATTTTTAAAACCCCAAAATGTGAGTAAAACACACATGAAATGTGACAAAAAGAAATAAAAATGTGCAGTCATTTTCAATACTATACCCAAGTTGGCCTATCTGCCATTTCCTTAATGTCGCATTTTTTATCGCTCGGAAATAGCCCCAATGCAGTCTGCAAACAGCCTTATCCGGATTTTTTCTCATTCGTGGTTGAACGCCGTTATCTGCTGTAGCTCAAGACCAAGCTAATTAATACTGGGGTTTACATCTGGTACTGATAAGCATTTTCTCTGTTAACATTTTCCACATACAATTGTATTTTTAAAAAAATTATGAATGATTCAAGAAAAGCTGCATATTTAAAAAGAAAATGAAAATTAACACTGAGTACTCTTTTTTCACTCCAACAACCAAATATTATCTTCTGGAAGGAAATTTTAAAAACTCCAAAACGTGAGTAAAACACACCTAAAATGTCATGACAAAAATAAGTAAAAACTTGCAATAATTTTCAACACTATCCATGTTGGGCTATCTCTCATTTCCTCAATGTTTGTAGTTTTTATCTCTTGCAAATAGTGCAATTCAATTCAGTTTGCAAACAACATTATCCAGAAATTTTTCTCATTCTTGGTCAAAGGCGGCTATCTGTTGGGGCTCCAAACCAAATTCATCATTATTAAGGTTTACATCCAATATTGATAAGCATTTTCTCTGTTAATCGATTACACATTAAATTGTAGTATTTTTTAAAATTTTACGAAAGATTGTTTTTTCTTCTTATGCAGTTTGTAAAACGTTATGTAGGCGTTCTCAAAATACCCAATTGGCTTGCATTAATTTTTTTCATCCCAAAATTCAGGAGACAACCTACATTCTGTTGGTTTCCAGTCAAAATTCCATCTTATCCATGGACATTGATGGGGTCTTTGAGCAACAGGAAATCCCCTAAGTTAGATTGGAAACGTGTGAATTCTGATATCATGGACGTTGTACTGTTCCCATGAGATCCATAGTTAGGTCTATCATGGAGGAGTTTGTACTGTTTCGACTACCCATGAGATCCACAGTTAGGTCTTAGTTAATGTATCGTCTATCAGCATTACAATGCTGGGCGTTTGTGCTGGGCTTCCACCCTAATCAAAGTCTTTCTATTTGGAAAAAAAAGAAAAATCATTAGAATTTTATGGTTTTAAATAACAGTTATATCAAGAGATATGGATTCTAAAAATAACTCACATGACATAACAATATGTTTTTTATAATATGGAAGAGCACTTCTTAATGTAATTATTATTATTATTATTAATTAAAAAAAAATAATATATAAAGTTAAGGATATTATATATTTAAGAGAAATATGAAAGAAGATTTTTAATCATTGAGATTCATGGCTTGTCAATACCATATGTCCATAAAAACATAATTCACTTTATATCACGTTTGTTAATATAATTTTTTTTAATTAATCAATTTAATTAAAAGAGTATAACTACTTTAGTGTTCAATATCAAACACTAGCGCAACCATATAAATTAAATGTATATTCTAGAATATTATGTGGAAGTTAAATATCTACCATCCATTTAATAATTACTAATAATTAAATTAAAATTCTAAAAACCCTATTCCAAAATAGACACACCATAATTATTCATCAATAGCATGGATTACCAATACCATGAGCCGAAAACCATGACTCATTTAACTCCTTTCATCCACAATCATGAAGAAGTCAAGAAAACATTATATTTATTTATTTCATTTCATTTGGTGTCACAACCAAAGTTATGCAAAGTTCTTGGTCATCCTTTAGCAATTTTTTTGTTAATCTATTAACTAGATTATATTCATTGTGTATTTTTGCCAAATATAGCAACCCATCATTTAGCAATTGCTTAATCCAACGATATTTGACATCAATGTGCCTTGTCATAGAATGATATGCTAGGATATTTCTAAATGAATGATGCTTCAATGTTCCTTATCATAGAATGATAGGCTAGGTTTTTTCTAAATGAATGAGGCTTCGACTGTCACACTGCAACACATATTTGTCTTGTTTTATTCCTAGCTCTCCTAGGAATTGTTGCACCCAGAATATCTCTTTGCAAGCTTATGTTTCAACTATGTAATATCTCTACTATTGAGAGGGATCTTATTATTGTAGTCTAGAGACTTGAGACACTACTACACTTGTAAAAGCAGATAAATAACTAGCAGTGTACTTTCTAGTGTCCACATATCTAGCCATATTTTCATTTATATAACCTTCAAGTATGAAATTATTATTACCAAAACATAAACATGACTAGTCCCTTTGAGATACATCAAAATCCACGTCACCACTTGCCAATGTCGTTTTCCTATATGTGTAAGAAACCCACCCAACACTCCCAATGAATGTGAAATATTTTGCTAGGTACATAACACTACATACATCAAGTTTCCAATGCTAAAGCATAAGGAATTTTACTCATTAACACATAATTGTGAATATATAAGGGCAACAACACATGACCATAAATTATCTTTAAAACCCTTATGGAAACCCAAAGGATCCTTACATATGATGCCCTTAGATAGGCTACATTACATGAAAATACCATGGGTTACCAAAACCTCGAGCCCATTAACTACAAATAGTAAAATGTATATGGCCATATCAAATTGACTATATCACCAAGTCAATTTTACCCTAAATACCCTGAAATAGCCCCTCTTAACCTTGATGTTTGGAGAATAAGTTGGTCTAGATATCTTTCATGAAGTCCATCTAAAATAGTTTCCATCCACTTGAATATATCGAAAGCTAGCCATTACAACTTCTAATTTCATAAGACATGTTTTGTTGTACATGAATCATCAATCATCTCATATCCTGAGATGTCATATTTCCCATTCAAGTTAGCATATCAGTGGACTTGCCACCCTTGTACCTGTCCAAGTGGTTTATTTCATAGCTTGATTAAATACTTAACTCCATGTGCAACTAAACTACAAGATGCATTTTTGAATAACAAATCTTACAACAAACTAACCTCAAGCTAGAAAATGGGTATCCTTGCCGCTCTCATACTTATTCAAGTGATTCATTCCACAACTTGATCCTTGATCCTCTCTATGCACGAGAGAGATGACATCATGTGCTACCACGCTACAACATGTATACGTAAATAATAGGTCTTACGACAACCTTAGGAAATACATATAGCTTAAGGATATGCTTTAGAACTTAGACCAAACAATCTTGAGTATTTGTGCAATATTGTGGATCTCCATAACATATTCGCTACTTCACTGAGCATTGACCCTATGACTCCATCTATTTTCTCTTGTCCATGTAGCTACACGACCTTTCTCTTTATATATCTCCAACATATGTTGATCGATACTTTCCATATACTCCTTAACCTTCACTCAACAATCATCTATTGTACTTGTATCATCTTGACCCAACCTTCTTACTGTAGCTTGACCATCCTTAACATGACGTGCGTTTTGTAAACCCATCTCTCCTTGGGCCATATACAACCACATATGTTGTACTACATTTCCTTCAACCTTAATACTAAAATTATACAAAAATACAAAAATAAACACATGCTAAAAATATATAAAGACAAAAATACATTAACACCATAAATTATCTTAAAAACCCTTGCAACACAAACAACTCCTAATGATTGATCTATTATTCTTTGAGCGAAAAACATCATACAGCTGAGCCATTATACATTTAAATAAGCTGCCTTATATAAAAATATCATGGACAAAACTACCCTAAAAAGGTTTGACATATTTATCTCACTTGATTTACCACTAGATTTTACTCTACGAATATCTTGAGGAAAAGCAAGTTGGCTGGACCAATGAGAGAGGAGTTTTATGCCCATTTTTCATTTTGTTTCCAAACCAATAATGAAGGCTTCATACTCCGATGCATTATTAGTAAAATCAAACTAAAGCTTGAAACCAAGCTGATGGTAGTTTACTTTGTTCATAATTACATATAAATTATAGCTAAAACTATATTAATGTAAATCAATCAATGATAAAATACGTGACTCTCGAAGAACAAATAGAACTTGTCCCTGCGGTCTTTATTTTGTTATCGCGATCATCCCCCCTTCGTAATATAATATAAGTTTCGAGATTTTCTTGAACATTTATTTTATAGTAAGTTTTTCCATCCAAAGCCTCTCTGTTTTTTATATCATTTTGACTCTTCTTAATGTTTAAAGAGAATTCAAAAAATCATGAGAAATACGAGAAAATATATTATTTCTTTCATTTATTTTTATGAAAAATGAAGTTTAAAAAATAAAAATAAAAAATGAAATTGCGACTTGGTTCGTAAATGGGGTAATAAATAACTATTAATTAATATAAATAATATATAAATTATTATTTTGTAAATGTTATTATTAATTAAATATATATATATTTTTATTTTGTTTGTCAAGTTGTCTGTGATTGTCTACACTTGACTTGTAGCTTGAGGAGCCATGACCCAGAGGAATCTAAACTAATAAAGTCATCTGGGGTCACACCAGTCCTTAGTTGACTGGATTTTTTAACATGTCTCCTCCCCCTAGCACATAGTACAACCACCCCCATGAGGTTTGATCATGGGTCGCCTTGTTGACGAGTCTTATCCTAAAAGATATTGTGCTAGTAAGACTTGGCAATTATTTTTTTTAATATATATAGTAACAATTTGACTTTAAAATTATAAATAAATTTATTAAAGTGTATATCTTTCATTTTATTAATTTAAAACTATGTTTTAAAAAATACATATTCTTAAGTATTAAATTTAAAAGATAATTATATCAAATTATAAAAAAAATTGCTCACGAGGCATTGAATAGACAGTGATGGGGTGTATTGTTAAGTCACTCGGTGATGTGAAGGTTACTAGTTCAAAATTCTGTGCAAAAGAAACCAATTACGTTAAGGGTTGGTGTGGCCAAGGCTAGGTGTGAACCCCGGTGATTTTGATGCCTTACATGCCCTTGGGACATGATTTCTCAAGCCAAAGGCTAAGCCTTCAATCATCTCGAGTCTCAAACAACTTGACGAACAAAAAAATTTAATATTTTTTTTAATAATTACTTGGTGAGGTCAAATAACATGGATGGCATGGGTGAGGTCAATTATTTGACCTCACCATGTTTGTCGAATCCAGAAATATTCTAGGAATTCACAATCGACTTAAGCTCAAGGCATAATGCATTTTTTCTTCAAAATAATTCTCGCTGAAAATAAAACTCATAATAGTTAATGAAGCTTCCAAATGTGAAAAAAAATAGTAAATAAATGAATATGCAGATTTTCATGTATTTCTAAGAATTGCTTGACCTAACTTCATCAAAATGTGATATAATGTCACTCATTTTTTTTTGCATCATGATCGATTGTCCTCAATTTACATTTAGAGTAACTTATGTTATTAATGGATTAATAGCATATTTTCTCTTCATTTATGTTAAAACACTTTGAAATAACATTGTAATGAAGTTTAAAAACTTTTTGTAACACCCCACCCCTCATTTACCCACTTTCGCCTGCTTACCATGGTAACTATGAGCTAAGAGTTACTATGCATGACCCAAAATCCAAGATCGAGTTATAGAAGTGGGGTCCACTTAGCCAAACCTTTTGTAACAACTAGAGACAGATGATCATACAAGCATCAACCTATCTTTTCAAGTGATCACTGTCTTTGAACAAGAACCTTTCTTCAACCTTGCTTTACATCCCAACCACACACATGAATACCTATCCATGCGGCCAGAGGCCTCCAGTCGCATGCACAAACCATCCTCAGTGCAACTACAACCAAAATTTCTCATTTCTATGCCTGTGTCGAGGGACTCTGTTCTATATTTTAAGGCCTAACCTACAGGCCAACTACCCAAAATTGCCTAGAACTTCGCAATAAGGTTCCTGAATCTTCTCATCCTGTTTCTAGGCTCTTGTATTATTCAAGCATGCTAAGCACATATTAATAATTTAGACACACACAATGTAAACAAAGTATCGGTGGATTAGGAATGCATATCTATTCACTGATTCACTAGTTTCATCAGAGTTTCATCAAGAAGGCTTATTTCCCTCTCAAGCTAGCTACAACAAACACTTATTGCATTCATAAAGTTATTCAATAATTTGTCAAAACATGCACAATATCAATAACCAGAGTAGCTCATATAATAGGAAATATACCATGCGTGTAACCAACATTCAACCAGAGTGAAACCATGACAAACCAGTCATAAAATCACACATTAAACCAAAACATGTGCTCATTGATCTCAATAGGAAATAACAAATAATAGGATATGCGTAGTACCAACCAATGTAGGGAATTCCACGTACCATCTGACCATATATTAGGACTAAAGCAATTCTTTCTTCTAGCCCAATCACTCTCGTGTCATATTCCAAGCATGAATGTGGGATCACATGGGATAAACCAAAAATAACCAAACATGGAATCCATATATTAAACCACCTCCACCCTCAAGCCACAATTATTTCACCTAAACCGGTCCAAAAATCACCAAAACCAATACAGGTTTCGATGCCCTCAGATTTCTTCACCATACCTGGAGAAACTTCCGTGTCTCCACCCATCTATAAAGAGCTTCTTGGAGAAAACCATCTCCACCCCAACCCTTGGTATTTTCTTAATGTCACCTCAATCGGTAACCCAAAGCTCAACCAAAATGAAAAACCACTATACAATGGTTATCGAGGGAATGGGAAAGGAAAGGTTGTACATCACTGTCAATCTAGGAAAATTCCATGCTAATAACAACAAACATGACCAATAAAATAATGCATAAACTATGCACTCATATCCCAAGAAGATAATCAAACTTGCAACCTATTATCTGCAAAATCCTCTTGTTGGTTGCTCTTTATTTGCTTGATTTTTTCCCCTTTCTTACTATTGTCTAATATTCTTCTTGGCTACTATTAGCACTCTGTGAATTCCCTAGGATGAGGAGAGAAAATGAAGAGGTAACCAAAACCCGCTTCTAGGTCTGAATCTAGCTCTTTTGGCCTTTGAGAGGGCTCTCTCACTTAGGTTACTCAACAAATATGATATTAGGCTAGGTAATAAGGTCAACAAGGTTTGATTTTTTAAAGGTATATTAAAGATAAAAGAGACAGATCCATTAGGTATGGAGTCACATCAAATCAATTTTTTGTCTAGTGATATGAGGGAAAAGAGATGGTTTCTCGATAGGTCAAGGTAGGTATCTTTGGTGGTGGGAATTAGGTCAAATCGTTATGGATGTTTCAGATGTGTATATTTGTTATTTTAATTTAAGAAGTTATGTTGTTGGTTAATACTACTATTTCCTTAGTAAATTCATGGAAAGTTAATTATCACTATGTTGCAACCAAACGACTTATCTTAATCTCTTTTCTTGTAAATTGTAATGGCTTCCTTTACTGAAAAATTAAATTAACTCAGACAAATAGATAAAGCACACATAAAAACTAGACACAAAATATTGGCGGAAAAAGGCTAAAGCCTCATGCTTCCTCAGGTATTCTCACTCTCATTTTCATTAAAGATAATTTAATATAGTGTTACTAATAAATAGATGAGAGTCAGGGTTCTCAAGATAGTGTGTGCTATCTTAGACACTTTTGGTTCATACAATTTCTCCTTTGGTTGAGATAATTTCTCACGAGACACACACCAATATAGGAGTTACCTAAACTAACTCCTATCTTAGAGGAATAGCCCAAGAGTTAGGCACAAATTCCTAACTTGTAATTTTTAATTAATTTATTTATTTTGGGATTTATTATTGTTTTGTGAGAGAGGCTAACATTCCCCCCCCAATTATAAATCCAAAATAAGAACAAGGAACCATCTTCCAAGTTCTGATGTTGATCCTCAAAAACATTGCCTGAAAAAACTGCCAAATCTTGATGTTGAAGAAATTGCAATATGAAGAAACTGAGTCAGCTGCATGATTGATTCATCTCGGAATGACGCTTGACAACTCCATCATGTGCCAAGCCATAAAAGGATCCAACTATCCTTTGCTTGAAAACAACATCCGATGTCCACTAACACAAGTGGATGAATGCCCACTGGCTGAAGATGTCAAAAAACAACTCAATGTTGCTTTTTCTATGATGAAAGCTACTAATTGCTACTTTTTTTGTCGATCGCCCACTAGCGAATTTGTTGATGATGAAGACGCCCACTGGCTACTTTGTTGATGTTGTTCAGACTTTCAGTCTAACAACCATTTGTCAATTTCATTGAAAAATTCCCCCCTTTTTTAGTTGAAAGGAGAGATAATCTTCTCCAAAATATATCTGAACTCCCCCCTTTAGGTGTAGGAGAGTTTCACTATTGTACTCCCTCGTTCAATTGCATGAGAGTACCATCACCGGTTCACTACTCGCTGCACTATGTGTGATTGTAGTAGGTTGTAGAACTGAGACAAACTTTTGACTATGGATGACCATTCCCAATGATTGATCCATTCATAATGTATCTTCAATCTAGCTGTATTTTATTGATTGCGACATTTTTCTGAGGAATGATTCTGCTTGCCACAATAGTGACAAGGATGGAGATCAAAACATTGATCTTCCATATGACTGGCTCTTTGACAATGAGAAAATTTTGGTTGGACTTCAACTTCAGGTTGCGTGCAATTATGTTTGTCTGCAATTTTCTCAGAACCTACTGAGGTGAGTTGTGCAAGCAATCCTGCACTAACGAACTTAATTGGCTTGGAATAATCTGGGATATTCAAGTTGGTGTCATCAATGACATATCCTAAGCCTCGTCGATTCTTGTTATTGTGAATTTCTTCCCATGGCTTGATGATGGGCTTGGAAGAAATTTGAACTGGAACAACTTTGACACTTGAAGCTATTTGGATGAATGACTTATCATCTGGATGGTTGAAAGACATGAAAGTATGGCTCTTTTCTTGCACTTCATTGCGTTGAAGTTGCGACTCGAATTGAAGAAAATCAATGGTTTCATGTGTTTGTTGTAGATGTCATGAAAGATCATCAAGAGTTTCTTTGTTGATGTGCACCATGTCTTCATCACTGGAGATGATCAAACTGTGAAGAATGTTTAACAACTGAATATGTTGCATCATCTGAACTTTCTCACTTGAAATCAGGCTCTCTTGTCATAGATGTCATACTTTTAACTGTTTCACTTGATTTTGTTACTTGCATGACAGGCTCGCTTGTTATGGGACTTGAACGGCATGCTCGTCGGATTTGTTGCTTATTGCACTTGCTGGGAACATTTGCTAGAGATGTAGAACTTTCTTTCTTAAACTCTTGAATTCATGCTGGCTTGATGTCGATCTCAACTTGCTTTATTGGTGTTAGAGTTCAACTTGTTTGGTTCCTTTGATGTTTGTTGTAATGAACTTCACTCTGGCTCGCTTGAAGGTTTGAACTTTGTACTATTTTGACACAAATTGCTTGAATCAATACTCATGCTTGTTTGCAGGAGATGTGAACTTGTTTCTTGTTTGCTTTAGAGTTAAAATTCGTGCATTCACTTGATTCTACTTAAAGGAAGGGTGTCGAACACTTTCGAAAATGCACCCAAAAGATGCTTAATGATTTAATGACTCACTACAATGAATTTAATTTGACTCAATTCAATACTTGGGTGTCGGTTTCAACCGAGAATGCACCCTTACAATTCAATGTAATTTGAGTTTGATTACAAGTTCAATAATGTTTATGTAAACTATGCTCTGAAACGTTGAAGTTTGCAGATTCATTAACTTGATTGTAGTGATGTAGACTTTGCTTTGAAATGCTAGAGTTTGCAGATTCATGAACTTGATTGTATTGAGTGAATTTGTTTGTTGAGGTATAATGCCAATGTTGAAAACTTTGATTATTTGTTGTAGTGATGCAAATGCATGTGTTGAGCTTAATTATCCT